>JPFM01000066.1:28074-142115 GCA_000733375.1 Paramecium sexaurelia
TACTAAAATAGACCAAAATTTCATTCAAAAATATATAAAAAGCCTCTAGAATAAAATTATTGAAAATTTTGAACTTAATATAAAACAAAGTAGTATTGCTAAGAAATAAATACTTTATCAAGATATTATAAATATTAATAATAATCAATTATTTTATACTAAATAATAAAATTTAGGTCTTCAACAAAGGTCTAAGAACTTTTGCTTTAAACATGTCAATGTCTAGGTATAATTTATTTAAAATAAAATATCATATATTAATAAGCTACTCTGATATTTCATAATTCAAGCTAGATTAGCTGTCATGATTCTTAAAGGAAAAATCTTAGTAATAAAATCAACTATTTTTTTATTAATTATTGCATTCTTAAATTAATATTAAAGTCCTATATGTGAGTATTTTAGACCAAAATTTATTCCATCTATATTGAAAATTTCATTTTAATTATAAGTAATTAAACCCATAAAAATTCTCAACAATTTTAATTTAATTATATTCTTAACATTTAATTATTTTTAAAATGATTTTTTGCTAATTTAAGTTTTAATTATGAGATCGACTTTTTACCCTGTTTTATTGTTGATCGATTAGAATTCATTATTAAACTTATAAATGTAATTTAAATTAAATTTAATTATCAATTTCTTGGAAATTAATTGTTTCCTTTTTTATCTTATTTCTTTACTTCATAGGATCAATTTAAATATACTTATTTCCTTTAATAAATTTAAAGAAAATAGTCTGTTTGATATACGTATAATCTATTTTTTAAATATTTATATAAAATAATTATAATTTTTTGGTTCAAACTTTTCAATCTCATATTTTTTTTAATTCTAAATGATATTTCAATAATATTATAAATTATGAAGTGCCTTCAATAATTTGAAAAAAATTCTTGAAAATTAAATGAACCTACTTGTGAAGGATACATTTTATAAGATTTATCATCCTCTAAGTTAAGAGTTTAGGATATGTTTATCGTTACACAATTAATTCCAATTCTAAAATTTATATTAATACAATCTTCTAAAATTTTAACAAAGTATTGTTTTTCAACAAACAAAAAAAGATTAATACTTTTTTAAATTATTAAACTTAATAAGGATAATATATTACTTAATTTGAGAAATGCATAATATTATTTGTTGTCCTAAGGATTACAAGCTTTTTCAATTACAAAAATAGAATATATATACTAAAATTCTATTTTTCATATTGAATATTTGTACCATTTAGACTATTAGATTACTCAATCTACAATGAACAATATAAATTATTAGAATAAGATACAATTATTATAAATTATGAAAAATACAAAAACTTCTATGTTTATTTATTAATTGAGTAGGCAACAAGTCAAGCGTAAAATTTTAGAATATAAAAATTAAATTAATTAAGCAGCTCATATATAAATGAATCAAATTTTAAACGATTCTCTTTCACTAGGCTGATTAGAATCTTCAAATCCAGAATCATTTTTTTAAGGTTCAACAAAGTATCCATTTGTTACTCTATTAATTGATTTGAATTCAATTTATTTATTGTGAATAAAATTAAAAGCCATAGGATATTGTGCTTCTAATAATTATTTGGTTTCCTCTGATACTTAAACTCTTCCTTTTTCCCCATTTGATTCCATTTTATTCGAAATCATTACGTCTGCTCCGTAAACGTCATATCTTACAATTTCTGTTCCCAGGATTCCTGCTATCACTTTGCCCTAATAAGATTAAATTAAATTTCATTACTGTATGTATTCCAATTCTCATATCTAATCCATCAAATCCAATAATTTATCTTACATTTCGAATAATATCTATCATTCCAAATCCTAATTCAACAACATTTTTAGCCTCCTAGGCTGGATTTCTTTGTCTTATATCAATGACTCCGACTGCAACATAACAATCTCCAATTGTATATAGTTTATATGTATTTTATGTTAAGCATTTTTTATCAAACTCTGTGAATAGATTTCTTAACATATTAACAACTTATTCGGGTTCTACCTTACTAGAGTATTCTGTAAACCCTGCAATATCAGCAAATAATAAGGTGGCTTCTTCTAATTATTCAACTAAGACTTCTCTTTGATTATTTGATAGAAATTGCTTTAAGATGTGTTTGGGTAATAGATACTTTACTAAGTTTTCAGATTAAGTTTTTTTAATTTCCAGAGATCTCTTATTATTAAATGTATTTAAATCTTAATAAAAGATGTTGTATTGGACAGAAAACATTAGTATGCCTTAATATATTGTGTAATATGCTACTGCCCAATCATTAAACTTGATGAGTACTATGATTATTTGAGCAACACAAAAGAATAATAAAAATGCCACTTTGTGTTTGAGTTGTACAATAGATAATGAACAAAAGAAACATATTAACAATATTCCTTCAGAAGCTTGTAATTCAAATAACTCTTCACTATCCAGAAGTAAAAATTCTAATAAAATGCTAAATAACAGAATTATGTAAGTTGCCATAAAGTATTATCCTTAATAAAACTTGTGTTTTAACTTCTTATTTTGTAACAAAGCTAAGACTAAAAGTACTAAAGTTGCAAATAATCTTATTGCGATGATTAGAAATGGGTTTTATATCATTGATTATTGTAGTAGAATAAAAAGAGTGAGAGTTTTGACAAGATATTATAAGAAATGCAAATATATAGAAATAAATACTATATTTCTTCCTTCTGCATTTTACTCTGTAAATTCTTTAGCTAATTAGTATTGATGATCTTTAAATCCAAGATATAATTTCTTCTTCTCCAATTATAAGCATTCACTTATGACATTACTGTTGTCATCTTCTAAATATCCTTTAATTTTATCAAATTCTATATCATAATCTGGAAAATCGTCAATCACATCTATTTAGAGGTCTCTCCTTAACTTTTAAGAAATTTCAGATAAAAGATTAGATTTCTCAAAGTAGGAAGCCAATTACTCTTTTTCTAATTAACTTGGTTCTTAATCAAGTTCTAATTAAATATTTTAGTTGCTATTAATTTTGATTTAACCTGTAGTTTGATATTGTTAAGGCATTGATCTCATGAGCAATGTTTATCTTTGATTAGCTTTTCTTTTGAATTATTTAACAGGATCCTGCTATTATTATTATCTATTTGAGACTTCTTAAGATGAATCTTATTGTTACGGTATTGATTACTTAGACGAATGTTATTACATGATATCATTATTAGTATTTGTATTTTGCACATTATAAGTAGCATTATCTTATAAATTAAATTATATGCTCTCTTATCTTCTCAATGAATTTTAAGCGAAAGATGAAGGCTACTTGGCAGAAGATGGTATATTTCCTTGAATTGAAGGTTGTGGCGAGAGTATGAAATTATTAGATTCTTCGCTCTTTAATATTACACCTCTTTTTTTGATGTTCTTCTTTTCTGCATTCCTTTTAATTTCTTTGCTCACTTGATATGTAATCAACTCTCCTTTTCCTTTAGCAGCTACCTTCCTTTAAGTGAATTAAAGTTCTGGCATATTAATTTCTTAATAAGCCTCATTCGAGAGAGTAACTTGTCCATCTTATCCTGTTGAGCAAACTCTACTTGTTGTATTGACAGTATCACCAATTAAAGAAAATTGAGGTTTATGATGTCCAATTACTCCTGCTATCACTCTTCCGAAATGTATTCCTATTTTAATAGTCAGATGTCCTATCTGTCCATATTTAACCTTTCTAGTGTGATCCATCATCTCTAATGATAATTAAACAGCCTATATTAGATAAATGTATAATTATTACTCTTTTTACACAATTTTAGTTATAAAACTTGGTTCCTTAATCGACAGCTTTGAGACCGCCAGCTGCCATGTAAGTTTTACCTACAGTTTCTACTTTTTGCATTCCATTTTAGGCACACAATTAATCAAAAGATCTGAATAATCCATCTAATATTTTAACAATGTTTTCCTTTTCAACTGTTATCAAATCATCGAAACCACAAATATCACAAAATAATATAGAAACATTTCCTTAATTTTCACTTATCTCGAACATTCCCTCTAAATAAATATATGATTTCATTTACTTGCATTTATTCTTTCTCGTATAAATTTTGGTAGCAAAATGGACAAAACGTTGGTCATTTTTGACGTTTCTTAATTAAGAGTCACATCAAGCATAAAATCTTCTCTTTCCAATCTTATCAACTTATATTATAGAGCCATAAAGAGTATACTAGTGGCTATCACAACTACATAGCCATTTATTAATGAAAAATATGTAATTTGGACTTGAGAAAATTCCATTATAGAGTATTTCTTGATAAATCCTATTACAGATAAAAAGCCAAGAAGAAAATTTATGATAGGTAAATGTATCCTTGAAAATAACAATACGACTATGTAACTTTAAGTAATTAATAATTCATATATGCCTCCTTGTTATTCTGTTCCTAAATCAGTAATGAATTTTATAAGAAATCTAATAAATACAACTGATAAATTGATGAAAAAGAAATGTTTGGGATAGATATTTGAGCATACTAAAAATAATAGTACAAATTACAATGCTATTCCTAAAATATAAGTTAAAAAATATAATTCAGTTGAAAAATGATCCGTATTATAAACAACAAATAATACTATAGCAATCACCTCTAAAAAAATCAATGTTATTATTAATCTATACCTTTCAAATTTTAGCCAAAGAATTTTAGATAATCTTTTAAACTTCATTTCCGTGTCTTTATTCATAAATTTAAGAGTAAAAGGATTGACTTTATCTTAATTAACTTTTAAACTAGTTCCAGACACCATTTCTTAAATTGATAAATCGAGTTCTTCATTATTTCTTTTGAAAATCTTACCTGCAATCACAGCGATTCTTTTTATTAAATTATGATATCTTTTATAATTACTCTTATTATTTTAAGTATTAACTTTTTGAGAAATAATTGATATTTCTTCATAACATTAATCAGTTTTTATTAAACTTTGACAAAATAACGGTTGAATAGCTTCTATGCAACTACTTAAACATAATTAAGCACCAATATAGAAAAAAAATACAAACCAAGAATAGGGATCTACAAATAGTTATTCAAAGGTTTCAATATTACCATCAAATGTAAATTACACAGACAATAAAGACATACCTAGCCAACATAATAAATAAGCTAAAACCAATATAATCCAAGCCAATACTTTTTAAACTGAAGAAACCCATAATTTTACTAGATCACTTCCTACTAACAAAATCAATAACATTTATCTTATTATTCCTATTTGAGTATTACCATAAAATAAAGAATAGCATGTTAACCAAAGTAGAAATGCATCTAATAAAGCATTACCATTAATCTTAAAGATAAATGATAAAACTTTCTTTTTTTTAAATGTTTTTATGTTAATCTTGAATTATTCATGATACATTTTTGAATCTCCATGATAATTTTCATTTAATTTCGATATTAAACTAGAAATCTGTTATAAAAACAACATCAAACTTTGATAAACTGTTAACCAACTTCCTTCTACTAATTAATTATTCTAAGAACAATTTGTAGAATATATAAGGAAAAGTGCATACAGTATTAGTAAAGATCTATAAAACGAAAAAACCAATAAATCATCATAGACCTCAGCAAATATTCTACTTTCAAAAAACATTAAGCCACATAAATCTTCAAAACTATTTACACAGATATCAGAAGTTGCCATTCTTTGTATATCTTTGATATTATTTAATCTTTTTAAAGGATTTTCCAATATTTTATTCATAGATAATCTTTAAGTAAGTTTTCTTTTAGTAGTTTATTTTAGTTATTATTAACAAACAGGCAAATGACAGTATTATATCCCAATGTTAGCTTATCTGAACATCTGAATGTCATTAAAAGAATCTCCAATTGATAGAACTTTTTTATTTCCTTAAAATTATGTTTAAATAATCTTTATAATTTCGGCTTTTTAAATAGCATTAAATCTATAAGCAATAAGAGAATTGCAAAAATACAATAGAAATGCTAAATGCGCAAGAAATACATTATCTTCTTGTATAATTTTGAATTATTCTCCACTAAGCACAATAGAATATGCTCGTATTTCTCCATATTGTTGTTATGGTGTTTATTATTATTATGATTAAAATTAATTATGTGAGTTTTTCCCTACTGATTTATTCTAATTAAATGTATCTGGATTATAATAGTTATCAATGCTTTTGTGAGCTTTTTCAGTCAAAGTATTTAATCTTATTGTTTTTGATTAAGCAGCATTACTTACATTTACATTTTGATCAGGGGCTTTTAATTATTAAGCCATTTAAGCCAATTAATTTTTAATAACTAATCTTGCATTATCAGAATCTAAATACAATAGTTGATCTGCATGTTATAATAATCCAGATTTATAGGCTACGGGCAAGACTTTATTGATTTCATCTCCTGATAATAAGAATAAACTTAGATCTGCTTATTTCATTTATTAAATTAATAATTTTGCATCTGGTCTTATTTTTTCTTTAATTCCTAAAACTTGCATGATTTACATATCCTTTTCTATTTCATTAAATAATTAAATTAATTCATCTTAGGATTATTAAAATCTTATTTAAGAATATTTATCTAAGAATTCGTTTTTTTCATTTTCCCTTAAATAAATCTTTGAATAAACCACAGTTCTCATTCCAGCCATATGTAATTTAGTAAATACTCTATCCCAATATTCTCTACTATTTTTATCAATATCTACATAAGATGGAATCTAATTAAATTCTTCCCTAACAATTAATACACAATTTATGAATTCATTCTCTTCTTCCTATTCATTTATGAAGAATTAAAATTATTCTGCTAATTTATCTGGATATTAGATCATAACTCCTAGTCTTGGATGATTTTAGCATTATTCATTAATAGATAGGATCTAAAATTCTTGCATCTCACCTAGCAATTCAATTATGTATGTAATCTTTCCCCCAGTTTCATTTGTGCAAATAAATTTCACATCAAAATATTAAGCAAATCTCATTAATTCTGAATCTAAAGTAGATTAAGTTGAATCATGAACAAATTAATCGTCAAATTACGTAAATTTAGATGCAACTTCTTAACATAAAAGAAGAGATAGAATAGCTTCTTAATAAAATATTTAAGATGGTCCGCAAACAAGTTTTTGATAGAATTCTTAATCTTTCTGGAATGCAATTTCATTTATTTCTTCTTCCATTTAATAATATTACAATGTAGCCTTATTGCTATTATTTCTATTAACAAAAGAGGACTGTTTCTTAACATGCCTATATTCATCCTTCTTTGTAGCATCACTATCACTTCTAGCCTTCTTCTATCTATCACTGGTAACAGACTATTTATCTTCTTAAGGCATAAGTTGAATTTCTTCAAAAGGACTTGAAGAGGGAGATTATTATATTGAGATTGATTGATTTACTATGATGCTTTTGTTAAAAAATGGTTTAGGTCTATTTGCTTTTAAATCAGGAGTTATTTTACAATGAGTATCATCCAAATCTTCAGGTCTAATATTTTCAATTATTTATTAACCAATTAATTCAGTATTGTTACCTTCAGAATTCTTAACATTCGCACTCTCCAATTCAGATTTGCTTAGAATAGCTGATTACTATAACGGTTAAAATGTTGATATTTTATTATTAAAATTGTTTTCTTCATTCTAATGACTTTAATGTAATAAAGTGGATCTTAATTTTTATGTTTATTATTTTCCTAATGACTTAGATAAGCCTGATACAGTATTTTTAAAACCATTACTTCTGCTTTTAGATTATTATTCAATAGCAATTTATTCATCAGAATATTCATCTTATTCAGGAATTCTGAAGTTAGGATTTTATTTTAATTGTTATTTGAAATTCTCTTTAAACAATTACCATCCATTTTAAATTTTTTTTTATCCAAATTTGTACATCATATCTTCAATAATTATGGATCTCACTCTAAATTCACCTGTAGTTAAAGTTCCAGTCTTATCAAAACACACATATTCAGTCATTACTAAATCTCCTATAGAAACTGAGTTCAATTATTCATAATTTATTTAAGGTTGAGTATTTTGAGTATTAAGCCCTCCAATACTATTTCCAACTTTGATTCTCATTTCTGCTGATTTACCCTAATTAAATTTAATGTATTTATAATGTGCATAACCCATTTCAATAATGTCTACACAATTATAAAAGTATATTGGTGTCGTCTTTAAATATTAGACCATATAAAATATAAGTGTAGTTGAATCAAATATGGTTTCATTCTAAGTACTCTGACAAACACTAAATGATGCTATTAACCAACTTATAAATGTTATAATAATGCTGATTGTTAAAGTTAATGCAAAGAACATTCTTGACTTTTAAACAAAGAATGATTTTTTTTCTGCTTATCTTAATTTATCATAACATATGCAGTTTTAACCTGCAAATAATACAAGGCCTATCAAATATTAACATGTTTTCAATTGTTCTTCTCTTCTGATGATGTTGTTTCTATTAAAATTCTCTCCTTTTGGATCTTTCTTTAATTTTATGTAGCCATAAATATTTTCGTTTTTATCTTTATCAAATTAGATTTAACCTGTCAATATTTTTTTATAATCGAATCCTGATGCTTTATATTTGCCATTTTTTAACATTGTTAATTAAGTCGGTTATCTTGGCTCTTCTGTTGTTTGTCCATCTAATTGTTGAGAGGATACTCCAACAATATCATCAGAAACATCAATTATTAAGATGTCTGCTGGTGAGACTTCATTTCGTTTTAAATATATCAAATCACCTACTTCGAGTTGTTCCCAATTTATATTCTCATAGAGTTATAATTTTTCTTTTCTTTTAACTGACTATACTGAATGAGGCTTTTTTTACATTTCCTATTTTGTTATTGTGACTTATGGTTCTTTTGAATTTAAAAAATTTTCTATTTATTATTAATTTTATTAAGATTTGTTCCCAGATGCAATTTCCTTTCTTAATCTTCTATATCTGGTAATTCCTCGCAGATTTGTCTTTTTATCATATTCCATTTTTAAGTAATCAAAGTAGAATGCCTTTAATACTTAAAGGATGTAATGCATTAACAATGGTAAAATGTATACAATCAAGTCTTCAGGACTTAAAAAATCATAGGATTGTTTACTTAATTTAAAGGACACTAAAATGGAGAATCATAACAATATAATATATGAGGACACCTATTCTCTCAAACTATTTAAAAAATAAAAAGAAAAGCAATGTTTTAAAATCAAAATAGCCTGTATTAATCTTATTACTTAATTCGTATTGTTTTACTCCCTTAATATTTACAACTTCTCCACAATCAATCTCAATCTAATAAAATTAACATACACCTTACTTAATAATGAAACCTGGTTTATTTTCTATTATTTTTGACGTTGTCGTATTTTTTTTTCAATTGTTCATAAATTAATTTTCCAATGGTTTTCATTTATATTTATTATAAAAACTAAGAACAAAAATAAGTTATTTCAAAGGAAATTTTAATTTTACTTGAAAATACTGTTTTTATCTATAATTAAAATGAGTCATCTTTATCCAAAGACGATATAACAAACAAGTAAATAATATTAAATAACATTTTTTTTTTTTTTTTTAAGTAAATGAATAAATATTAATAATGAAATTTTCGTTCTTAAAACACAATTTATAGAACTTGTTAAATCATTCAGAATAATTAGATTCGCCAACATCTGTTATTAAGAAGTTTGGTCCATTTCTTATGACAAGTTTATTCAATTAATAATTGGATGAAAGTAAATTAGTAAGTAAATACATGGAACAAAATATCGATCAGGCATAATTTATTAGAAATTTTACTTATGAACCTGGATTCAAAAATTGGAAAGTCAATCTGAAAAAATCATTAGAAGCATTAGCATGCTCTTTAATAGTTGGAAATCCTAACCTTATTAATAAACATTATGTTGAATGCTTATATGAAAATTAAATCCCAATATATAATGTAATACCACTCGCCTACACTTTAGTAATATAATAAATAAAGAAATGGCCTTTAATAGAGGAGAAGGAAGTAATTTCAAGATTAAACTTTCATCTTTAAGCTCAAAAATAAGAATTTTAAAAAATTGGATATCACATATTTTAAATGAAACTACTTCTTTCAGATTTAGCAATATACTATCCAGATGCAGCCAATTTTTTGTAAGCAAAAGTTTATAATTCAGATTTACCATTAGATTATTTTGCTTCAGATTTGAAAATTCAATATCAAGACTTTTTTTTTGAAGAAGGAAACTTAATTGATCTAAAAATTGGAGATTAAGCGTATCTATTTCTCTAATCTGAAGATTTCGAGGTTCAAACTATGAGAACATTTCTATTAAGATATGTAAGGATCAAACGAATATCTGAAATATATCCTAATCTTCATGTAGTTTGGATTCATAATGATATGAAGAAGGATCAATTATATAAAATATTTGGTGTTTGAGTTTATATATTTTTCATAAATAAAAATAATACACAATAAGTTTAAAATAATTTAATGAAGAAATTAAAAAATCTGATTGCAAATGGAAAGCAATTTCTTATAGATAGTTACTCTATTTATAAATCTAAACAAGTAAAAAAAATGCTATTTAATTTAGACACTCAAAGCATATGAAAAATAATAATACAATAAAGTTATTTCTTAATGTTAATATTGGAATACTTATAAGTATATCTAAATAAATCAGCATAAATTCCTTTTTTTCCTTATATCTGAGCAGAATAATGAGTTGATTAAACAAATATTAGATAAAAATCCAATTAAGGAGTAAATATTGAAAGACGATGAAAATCCTAATAACTTTTTCCCATTAACATTTTCAATATTAAATGATGTCAGAGATACTAATGAAGTTTTAATAGAAAATGGAGCCAACATAAATTAATTACACAAAGATGGCAATAATATTGCTCATGTTTGTGCATTTTTCAATAAAATACAAGCTTTGAATTATTGTATTGACAAAGGAGTCAATTTTGAACAATAGAATGAAAGAGGTGATACTCCTCTTCATTTAGCATCAATGCAAGGACATATTGAAATAATAGAGAGACTTTTGAATTTGAAATGCAATGTAAATGTAGAAAATACAGAACATCATTTGCCTATTCATGAATCAGTATTATTTGGTTAACTTGATGCATTTAAGATTCTTTTTAAATACTATTAAGGAATTTAAAGAAATTCGTAATCACCACATATCGTTCATTATGCTTCTATGCTAGAAAATACATTTATATTAAGTGAGATAATTAAAAGCAATAAAGCTTTAGTGAATCTGAGAGATCCTGTTAGTAATGCAGTTCCACTTCATTTTAGTGTTAATTCTAATTCAATAGAGTGCACTAGTTAATTACTAGTATTTTATATTATATTAAATTTTCCAAGGAGAGTGGAGCATTACCTAATGTTAAGGATAAATTTGGGAATACTCCTTTGCATTTGGCAGTAGAAAAGAAAAATATTGAGATTTGTAAATTATTATGTTTAAGTGGGGCTGACATTGATATAGAAAATGAGGATAAATTGACAGCAAAGGATTTAGCAGAAGTTGATGTAGATAGATAAATTCTATCTTTGTTTTAATCATAATCCAGATATTCAAAATTCTTTAGATAATGATGATTTATACGTTATATTTGTCTGTGTAGGTAAATTAAATTTATTATAAATAATTAAACATTAATTATATAAATTTAATTTATAGAAGAAAAAAAAATGAAATTGAAGGAGAAATTTTATGATAAACCTGATGCTACAACAGTGTCATTGCTTTAATCTATTAAAATGAATCCCTATTTCTAGAAGTTAATATCATTTTCATTAAATTGTCTATTCTCTCAAATGTATTTGCCCAACAATAAGCATCGAGATAATTCAATCTACATTTTTAAAGGTAATTATATTTTGATCTTAAGAGGGTTATTCTATTCTTATTTAGTGCATTGATAATCATAGATAAAGTGATTAAGTAATATATAACGTTTGTGGTTGTTTGAACAGAATGATTGGTTTACATAAATTTAGAGATGAATTCATAGCTAAACATGTCATTGATAGCAATCTTAGTTAAGTCATCTCATCGATAACCAATAGATAATTATCATAAGAAGCTATCAAAGTAATATAAACCTCTATTGTAGTCAACATTAGACTTATATTAAAATCTTACTTTTACTTAACTCCAAACAGATTCACTTGCGAAATCGAATATTTTGATTGGGTTTGTATAAATTTTGATAGTATCAAAACCTTTGATTGTTGAAATGAAAAGAATCTTTGATCTAGAATATAAGATGTTAAGTAGATTTTTATATTAATCTAAATAGTATAGTAATGTATAATTGAAAATATAAATATTCATGACCTTGTTGCTATTTACATATAATTGATGTAGGAATATATAGATAATATTTTTGTAATAAAGGAATCTTTAAGAATTCTATTACTTTTAGTTAATAATTAAAATGCTTTGAATGTAATAAAATAGAAATAATCTATCCCATTAAAAATAATGAGTGAAATTTTAATTTAGCACAATGATGTATATTGTTATGTCTTAATGTAATATAGATTGATGTGAATGATAAAGGGGCTTAGATACTTCAAAGCATTATAAATATTGAATAGATATAATAAAGCATACAATCAATTAAATCGTTAGATTAATAAGCTGAATTCTCAATGAGTCTTGTAGCTTGTTTGGTGCCAGCTATTCATAGTTAAATTAATTTAGATGAATTCATAAACATATTATTTGAATTGATAAAAGGATATAAAAAAATAGTCAAAAGAAAACCTATCTTAAGAGATGCACTCAACTGTTTGAGTAGATTATATGATCAAGATTAAGATTATGTATATAGATCATTTATATTTCCTTTAGGCTAATAAATTAAAATAGTTCTTACCTCTAATGATGGAATTATATGAAAATGAAGATGCTGAAGTAGTTGCTGCATCATTTGATTTGAGTAGGAAACTCGGAACCAATCTAACCATAGAAGAACTTACTAAAATAATTGAAAAAGTTATTGCATAATTATCACAATTGAAAGGAGTCAAAGACGGACTGAGATTATTACTGACTTATGCAAGCAAAAATGAAAAAACTTTTAAAGCTATTGCAAAAGGGAAAGAAGCATTTTTTAAAATTATCGAAAATGTCAATAATTAAACTTCTTAAGAATATAATTCGAAATTACTTTTGTTAATTCATTAAGATATTAAAGATTATTTAATAAAAAAGCTTTCCGTTATTGTTCAATTTATTTAAAAACATTATCTATGGAAAAGATCTTTATTATATTACATTTAAATCTTAAATAAATATCCAGAATAAGTAGCCTCACTTAAATCAAATTTAATAGTATCTATCTTATCTTGTAAAAAGAATAAAGGTAATATATAAATTAATTATTTTAAGATTACATTACAATAGTTAGTACTCTAAAATAAGTCAAAACTGATTCTGAACCTGAAGAAGATGATCCTGAAGAAGTGATCATAGAATTTTAGTAGAATGAAGAATTAGAATAATAATTTATAATCTTAGTCAGGAATTTAACAAAATAAGATGATCTTAAAACATTATAGAAGGAGTTGATCGGAAATAAATATAATGATGAATTATCATAGATCATGCTTGAAATTTAATTACTCAAACTTTCTTATTATGTCTAAATTGAAGGAATATATTACTTGTAAAATGATTATTTCACAGAGTTGATGAATTATTTATTGAAATTTTTAAAGACTTATAAATCAGAACTTATTGATATAGTTTCATGCATATTTTTATTGTTACAAACTATGTCAACTTTGTATTGGAATGATAAAACTGGTACTCTTTATACTTAAAAGAAAACATCTTAATTATGTTTTGATTTCCTATTTTAATCACTTGAAAATGAGGAATTATTAGAATCTAGTTTAGACACTATTTTATTTATGGGTCAAGGTTGTAAAAATACAATTAAAAAATAATACAATCTATTGGATATTTAAGATAATTACTATGTTATTCAACTAATTAGTTAATTATAAGTGCTGATGAAGAAATATATTTAGAAAGAGAAAATTTAATTGAAAATTTTAGATATTATTAAAATTTATTTACTTTTTGAGCTTTTCAAATAAAATGTAAGAGATCTTCCAAAAATTTTATGTCGAAAATTACCAGAAGACACTACTACAAAAGAAATGGGATTGGAAACTATTTAAATATTATCTGATATTAATTATACAGATAATGCACTTAAATACGTTACCCTATTTTAATTGTAGCATTAATATGATATTGAAGTTATCAATTAGGTTATTCCTTATATTGATACAGTATAAAAATATGAGGGAGATTCATTTTTGACAGAAGAGATAAAAAAATAAATAAAATAGATGATTCAATATTTTGAGGAAATGGAGGATCCAGATATAGGTGCTGAATACATGGACAAGTTAAGTGTTTATTCAACAATTCCATAGGCATTGGAATATGAATTTGATTGTAATATTTTAGATGCACTTATAAATGTATTGAAATATTGTGAATTAGAAAAGAGTATATAATTATATTGTTATAATTTAGATAATGATCGATTGTTATGTTCATCAATCAATATTTTAACTTAAATGATAATAAATAATTATATTGAGCCCATAGAATAAGAAAAATGCTTTCAATTTTTGTAATAGAAAAGACATAGTGAAAATCCTGTAAATTTGCTCACATTTTATTTATCGAAAGGGGAAGCAGTAATTTAAGCAGATCATCTTCAATTTATCTTGTAAGAATTAAAATAAATAAATTATTAGAGATTTAATGGAAGAATATCAAAATAACAAGTTTGTGATAGCTAATTTATATGATATATTGTATAGGTCCTGTTTAAAATCGAAAGATATTAGTAAAATTCTTGGGGATAAACGATTTATTTAAAAATTAATTTTATAAACATAGGAGTTAGTGATAGAATAGAGTAATGAAGAGTAAGCAAAAAAGAACTTGGCTTGGTTAGAGAATTTATCTTCATCTGAACCAGTAGCTGTTAGAATTTAGAGGGAGAAAGGAAGAGAATTGTGTTATTTAATTATTAAATAAAATAGTGGTCATACTTTATTTGCTTTTAAAATATTAGCAAATTTAGCTAAATTTAATTAATCAGTTTCTTTAAGTTATTTTTTAGATTATTTGAAATAAAATTAATTTCCATTAGAAATATTAACTTCTCTTGATATTTTATTTGAAAATGATTAATTAAAGTAGGAATTTCTATAATAGAATGGTCTATAACTTTTAAATTAATGGTAAAATGATTATCCAGATTAATGTGATAAATTGTTTCAACATTTCAAACCTAAGTAACCGATTATTCCAAGATAATCATTATTAAAATAGAGATAATCATTATTGTAATAAAAGCAATTATTAATCTAATTAAAATAAGAAAAAGAATAGGAGAAATAGTAAAAATTAGAGTAAAGTTAAGAAAAAGAGAATGTTAATGAAAGTTAATAATTGATTTAACAAAAAGTATAGCCTGAATAGAATGAATAATTGGTTAAGGATTGTTTAGAATTAGCAATAAAGAATCCTTAATAAATTATTGATGAAGGAATGTTAGAAAGATTATTTGATATAGAAGATTCTTGGGAAGTATTTAGAAGACTTACAAAACATTAAGATATAGCTGAATAGGTTTTATAACCAAATTCAAGACTTTATTAAAATACTCTAAATGAATTAAAAAATCAAGATTCAAAATATGCTGAATAGATATTAGAGACAGCTGGTTAAATTTCATAAGTTCCAGAAACCTTAAGTGAATTTGCATAAAGTGATGGACCTGTTTCTATGGTTAATTTAATATAGCATCAGGCAGATAATCCTTAAGTAGTTGAGACAGGTTTGGAAGCATTAAAAAAATTATGTTAAGATGAAATGATTTTAAATACGATTGGTGATTCAAGTGGAATTGATTTATAAAAAGAGTTATTATAGAAATACAAAGATAATATTGAAATAATAAAGAAATGTGATGAAATGATTTCTTAATTATCAGTTTCAGAAACTTATTAGGATAAAATTGCAGAGTTGGGAATAATATAATAAATAATAGAATAAATAAAATTACATCCAAATACTCTCTAAGTTGTTTAACCAGCAATTGAGGCATTAGCTAAAATTGTATATAGGAATGCTGATAATGGAACTGTTGTAATGGAAAGTAAAATTTTGGATTAGATTTTGTAATCTTAAATTTTAGATGATTTGGAGGAATCTTTATTAACATTAATTAATTATATGTGTTATAAGAATGAAGATATTAAAAAATAAATGAAATTAGAATATCTTATTAGGATATTAAGTAAAAATATTTAGAATTATAAATAAAAGTCATTTGAATAATGCGTTAATATTTTATTTCATCTAGCATCTTATACATAAAATATACAATAGATGATTGAATTGAAATTATTGGAAATTATAAATGAGTTTATTAAATAGCATTAAAAAGAGGTTGATTCAATTTTACTGTTATTAAATTTAGAGTTAAAAATAGCAGCATAAATAAATGTTCCAATTGATATCAAAACGGTAGAATCCACATTGATGTAAATTATTATGTCAATTTTAGATGTTTATAAGTTGAAAAGCTAGAATAATAAGCACTTCGTCTTATAAGATAAATCTTATCTAATTGTTATCAATTTATTGATAAGTTAAATGGATTTGTTTAAATAGCCAATATATTGAAAAAAGCAGAATTAAATTCTTGTATTCTCACTTTAGATGTTATGCTTAAGATGGCAGCTATAAATAAGGAATCTATTTCGAAATTTGAATAATTAAATGTTGGATTAGATTTTTCGGAAATATTAAGAGTCAATAAAAACGATAAAAAATTATATGATTAAATTTTAGATTACAGTTTAAAATTGTTTAACAAGACAAATGAATTAGCAAATTAGCTTATGATATTTATCTAGTAAAATGAAGTTACTGAATTGTAAATTGATAAGACTTTACTTATTGTGGAATAAGTTGATGACAATGAAGCCTTTATACCTACATTAATTGAATTAGTATAAAGAAATAATCATAAACATACTAAAACTATTAGTGTAAGATTATATCAATAAAAATTAGATCATTTTATCTCGAGAATCAAAAGTCTTTGCTAATTAGATATTTGTAAATAAAGGTATTGATGCTATTGTAGCAGAGGTTTTAGCTACAAAGGAAAAAGAAGTTCTTATAAATGTAAAACACAATCTATTCTTTAGTTAGCTACTATAATACTTGATGTTGCCAAATCGTTGGAAGAATATAGATAAAGTATAGCTGAGTAATTCTTAAATTAATTGGAAAAACTTAATGAACCAGTTTTAAATGAATTGATTAAATTTTTACAAGGTCCTAAAAAGCAATTATCAAAACTTACAGATGAAATTAAAAATTTTTTATAAAAGGGAGAGATCTTGAAAATGTATAAAGAAGATGGAAGTAGAGGTTATTATAGATTTTTTTGTGATGAATCACTGTAGTAAATTAGATGTAGATAAGAAAGTACAAAGTTAGTCAAATAAAAATGGATCTTAAAATTAAATTAAATACAAGAAATTAAATGTAATTATGATAAAAAATCTCTATCATCAAGTGCATTTGAAAATTAAAATTGGATTGTTAAATAAATTCATAAAATGAAACATAAAGGTAATATCCCCATTAAATTAATTAATAGTTATTGAGGCTGATCGTTGTTTCACATTATTTGCTTAGAAGAATGTTAAACCAAAAACATTAAATGCTCTTTGCAAATCTGAAAGCTAGAAAAATAAATGGGTTGAATACATTAAAATTTTGATAGACGAATAACCCTTGTTAATTTAATAATGATTATGGAAAATATGTGTTAAATTTTATATCAATAATCAATACATAATCATTATTCTACCTAGTTTTTCAAATCTAACTTCAAAATTCATTTAAATATTTTATAATTAATTACTAAATATCAATTTATTTATTAATTTCATTAATAAAATTTTAATCAATTTTGGTTCAATTCAAAATTGTAATTTTTATAAAAAGTAATTTCTTTTCATCTGAGAAAATTAAATAATAATTTAAGTAGATATATATTTTTAATCAAGCAAAAAAATGTCGAATTATTTTTGAAATATCAATATTTTGAATAATGTCACTTAAACAGATGAAATAAGAAAATTTTGTTGAATTAAAAATACCTATAATAGAATATGCTGAAAGATCTAATAAAATAAATTTTCAATTAAAGTTAAAAAACATTATTTAAGAAATCTAAGATTAAGATTAACATGTAATAACCATAGAAATATTATTTACTATAATAAATAATGTTGTTATGAATCCTTTAAGTTTAGAAAAATAAAAAATAAATCTATCCTCAAAAACTCTTTATAACAACATTTTAAAATATCAATCCTCACTATAAGATTTATTGAATTTAGGTTGGGAAATCGAAGCTCAATATTTACAAGTTGAATATAGCATAGAATAAAAGAATTTATGGAATGAAGCAGCAATAGAATTGAAAAATTATATTCAGTAAAAATTATCTTTCAATCCATAGAGATCATTAATTCACATTTCAACTAAAAATGTATCTGATGTTTCAGGGTTGAATAAAGAAGAAGATTTATGATGTTTTCTTCATTCTCTTTAAAACTATAATAATTACATTTGAAAAGATATGTAAAGATACCTATTATTAAGTAGGAATTAATGAGCTAATCGATAACAAATAGAGATATTAAGGTTTTTATTGCTAAAATATTAGTAATCACCTTTGTAATTCCAACAGCAAAATTAAGATGATTATGAAGAGATATAAACTCATGAAGATTAATTATTTTTAAATTTCCTGTAATCAGTTGCATCGGCAATTTGATTAATAAATAATTCATAGACTCTAGAAGAATAATAATAATTTGTTTAGAAAAGATAAAAAGAATATGAGGAACTTTTTAAGAAAACAATCTTCTCAAAAATAGATATTAAAGTCCAGTTTCCAAATAATATTATTATTTAAGCTATTTTAACCCCATTTGAAACATTAAAAGATTTAATTAACTTAATATAAGATGTAATTTAATATAAAAATAATTTTAAATGTTATATGATTAAAGTCTGCAGTTTTTACTTTTATACATATCCATCACCTATTTGACTGACATAGAAATACTTGAATTAAACTTTTGAAGATTTAAATTCAGTTCCTAGTGGTCTATTCTATTTAGGAATTGACAAAAAGACTTCAAATATCTCTTTAAAAGAATAATGGATCAAAGTTGTAAGGGAAATATGATAATTTTAGAAAGACATTTTGTTATTTATAATTGATTTTCTTATTAGTATATTAATAATTCATCTTTTTTTTTAGATTTAAGCTGACATGAGTCCAGTTGTTGTTTAATACATCTATTAATTATAAACAATTTTCTACATTTTATTGCAATTTTTAATCTGTTGCCCATGGTGTTTACGACTTACTCTATTATTATTATTAGTTCTTAGATTGCGTAGACGAAATACTCATTTATGACATTAGTGATCCTAGCTATTCAATTTTAGAAGATCTTGATGAATTCTAATGTTATGTAGTTTAAGATGCAAGCTAATTATTTAAACTATTCTATTTATTCTCGAAATATTATGAAAAGATAACAAAATTATTATTCTATGGAATATAATTTGAGAGATTATAATGCTTCTTAAGAAAGCCTAGTAATTTTGGAGATGGCCTGTCATATGCTAATTTTTCTGGGAATATTATTTCACATCTAAGCATTTCTTCAAACAAATCTTTTCCTATTCCTCTTCTTTAAACAGATTCATGAACGTAAAAGTCTAAAACACACAAAGGTTATATTTCTTTAACTAATCCACTTAGATCTCTATGAAAGAGATTTTTCTTTCCAACCTTTAGTATACCTAAGCATTGCTAAAATATATTAATTTATATTCTTACTTTTCCTTCGGACTTAATATACAACTTTTAATCAGTTTGATAAAATCTTATTGGGCTTGTTATAACTTATTTCAAATTTTATGCCTGAAATCAACTTACTTCAAATACCTTAGCAGATGCTTCACCCATTGATGAAATTACTTCATCAAGTTATGGATTACGTTATTAACTTCCATTCAATATAGTCATTCCATTTTCATTAACTGACATGCATTTTGAGATTAAAAAGTTAAATTACATTATTAATATTAAATTTGATATTACAAATTTCAATTACTGATTAAAGAACATATATATATAATCTAATTTAAACTACCAATAATTATATTTTCTATAGAAATTATTCTTTATTTACATATTTCATTTAACTAAGTATATCATAGAATATTTATATTTTTTGATATATCATGAATTATAACTATTTATTATCAATAAGTTTGAGATAAATGAATATTCATATAATTAAATAAATCCCTTTAATTAAAAATTTTATACTCTAAAATTATATTCTAAGTTATTAACAATATGAATTGAAAAGCAAAATTCAAACAAAAATACTTATTCAATCTTAGGCATGATTAACAGCAAGTTTAACCAAAAAGGTGAAGTTAAAGATTAAGCAATCAGATAAATAAGTTTCATTGTTTGTATTTTCTATTATATTTTATTATTTCTATTATATTTTCTATTGATTCATTTTCTAATTGATGATGAGATAATATTGGTTAATATTTGACTTAAATTAGAAGAAAAATAATTAGAAATTTGATGGTACAAAATAATTTTTTTGTCATTCTTTTATAAGATAGGTTTTCTTATTTATGTTTATACTTTCAGAAATTAAGATTAAAATAAAAAATTATAGACTAATAGAATCATAATAAATTCATATATGAAGATTTGAAATTGTGGTATTGGAGAAGGGATTTATAAATGATTTATTATAAGATTGGTTTATTATTAATAAATAGTTTTGATAATTAATCACACACTATTTTTATATATCACTCTTGTGGTTCTGGTCTTATAAGTCTAGGGATGAAACCTTTGACTAATTCGATTAATGGTATTTTTCTTCCACCTTTTGGTTCATCATCATCATCTGATTCGCTATCACTTTCTTATAACTTTTCATTAGGTTTGGCATCTTTCTAATCTTCTTATTCTTCTATATCATCATCTTGATCAAAAGTATTATTGTTTTTTTATTTAGTCAAATTTATCCATTCTTATTCTAGTTTTTCTAGATCATCAATTTTTGAAATAGATTCAAATTGAATTCTGGTAGAGTTCTTAAATATTATAGAACAGATACTTAAACACAATATGATTACCTGATTCTCTTGATGATGTTTGTGGATAACCTAATTAGCATGAATATAATAAATTAAATTATTATGGTATTCAACTATTGAAATGTAATTTAGAATATTTTATACAAATAGTTGAATCATAAAGAAATAAAACAATTTAAATAATGAGATTAATAACCAATACAAATATAATAGTTGATGATTTTGAATTGGCTAAAGATTATAAAATGGATACATTCATCCACTTTCTAACACATTTCCATTAAGATCATTGGCAAGGAATGAGCCCTTTATGGAATTATGGAAAAATCTTTTGTAGTAGGATTACGAAGCAGTTCATATTGAACAAGTTTCCAAAAATTGAAAGAATAGTTGCATTAGAGTTTAATCAAATCTATTATTTGAATCTCTTGACTTAGGAATTGACAGATAAAATTGATGATGAGTTCACAATTGAAGTAGCTCTATTTTCAGCGAATCACATTCCCGGTTCTGCCATGTTTTTATTTCGTGGATACATGGGAACCATTTTACATACTGGAGATTTCAGATATAATAAATCTATGATAACAGATAATCCTATATTGTTTCCATAATGCAAGGCAATCTAAATTGATGAACTAATATTTGATAATACTTATTGCGATCCAATGTTTAATTTTCCGACAGCTGATGTTGTAGCCTAATAAATGATTTAAATCATTGAAAATAATATAAAAAAAAGAGTATTAATAGCTATGGGAGCTCTAGGAAAAGAGATTATAGTAATGGAGATTTGCAAGTACTTTAAAACAAAAATTATTGTCACTGAAGAAAAGTATAATCAATTAATAGCCAGTTCAACTAAAAATATTGATTTATTTACCACTGATAGAAAAGGTATTGATTCTTTCATGATTTTAGAGTATTTTATAGAAATCATAAAGAGAAGTCATAGAGAATAAATAGTTCAAAAATATATTGATGAAGGTAAGGAAAGATTTATTTGTATTAATACGGATTTTCTTATGCAAAGTCATAGAGATCCAGATGGAATTAATTATATGGTTCCATATTCTTTGCATTCAAATTATTTGGAAATGAGAACTTTTGTGAATTCAATAAAGCCAGCTATTCTAAAAGTAATATTTAATAGATTGTTAATATAGAAGTTAGTTATTCCATATGAAAATTTTGCTGAATATAGAAGAAAGGTTAGAATTAATCCAGTTAAAGGATTTCAAGGCTATTTAAAAAGATTAAAAACAAACGGCGAATCTGGTTATTCAACTTTAATTAGAGAGTGTACTGATTTTACAAAGATTTCTAAAAATTATACTTAATGGATGACAGAACCAAAATTTCGTAAATCTATATTGTGATTATGAGGTGGTTTGATGGATAAATTAGGTGTAAAATTGGAACCAGATAGAATGAATAGAAAAAGAAAAGTAGATTAGGTTATGCCTAAGCCAACTGTTAAGTAATGTATTAGAGAGTTGGAGAAATAATGTATATACTCAAAGAAACCTGAAAAAGTAGAATCTTTGGATGATATTTCGAATAGATTGAAAGCTACTAACAACAATCATTATATTACGAAATTTTTAAAAAAACCTTAGTAGATGTAGGAAGTGGAATAATAGAATGAAGCAGAAGAGATTTATAATATTATTTAAGAGTATTTACATTTTCATGATAATGATGCGTGATATATAATTAAATTAATTAAGATGAAATTTATTAATCGATGTTTTTATAAGTTTTCTGCAAATGTTATTAGAGACTAAATTTATGAATTTGACAAGAGTGCAATTAGTTTAAGTGTTCGTATTAATAGCTTGAAAGATTTCAATGACTTTTAAAGATTAAGGGACTTAAAAATACATCGAATTATATATAATCTGAATGATTAAGCAGAACTAATGGAATTTTTGGCTGAACATAATGATGAATGTATAAAGAAAATATTTGACCCATCCTTTTTTATATGTAATTTTAAGAATAAATGAAAATCTTAGTTCGAGGTGTCAGTGTTAATGTTCCTACTATTCTTAGAGATGGTCATTTTAGAAAATTAGAATAGAAAGCATTACTGTAGATTTGTCAACATCTATTCAAATTAAAATCAGATCAAAATAAGACTCAATTCCAAGTATTTATGGTATGAATGATTAATTTATTTTTATGCATTAAAACACGATGGAAACATTAGTAAAGAGGATGAATTTTTAGCATTAATCAAAGAAGAGTTGGATGATTTATAAAGTGTGATAGAGAATTCATTCAATTTTGAAATGAATCACGTACTTAGTTATAGTCCAAATTTCACATATGATTTATTATTTAAATTGGCAAATCAACAGAAAACTTTGAAAAGTGTCAATTTTAATATTTACAGATATGCAAATCCTTAATAGAGTGAATTAGATCAAAATAGAGAAATCTTAGCAACCCTTTATCAACATGTAAATGAATAATATAATACAATATTTTTAAAAAACTTTATTTATGAAGAAAAATATGTAAAACAATAGAATTTATCTGAAGGCATAGTTAGTTACTCACATGTAATAATTAATAATATATATAATTTAGTTAGTAGACATGTTAAAATTGATGCATTTCAGAGGTTCTTTGGTGTTTGAGTATAATAAGAATTTGGAAAGAAATGTGGAATTCATTGATCAATTATTACAATCAAGCAAATATATATTATGTGACAAACATAAATTAGGAGAAGAACATGAATCACATATAATAGAGGGAGATACAATGCCACCTATAGATATTTGAGTTATGTATAAATATATATATATATGTATTTAATGCATTTACTATTTATAAGAAATCCTACTTGAAACTGTTCTAAAAAATTATGAGCATTAACTTAAGGAAGATTTTGCATAAATTAAGCAGTTGCATAAGTTTCAATTTCTTTTATGAGTTCTTCTTAACCTTTGAGATGTTTTATTAAATATATACTAACACGAAATTGTTTGGTTTTGATAAAAATCCATGATGATTTGAGTATTTTAGTTTTGGCCACCTACTTTCAGTAGCATGGTCGTACTTAATAATTAGCAAGTTATTTCCAATCATTTTCTTTTTGCCATCACTGGATGATTTACTAATATTCCAATTAAGAGATGAATTATCTTTAAAGAAATAACCAAATTTTGAAAATGCAAGTTGTTTCTTAAGGTATTTTAAATTCTATTATTTTTCAATTTCATATTATCGATTCTCTTGATCTTTTAAAGTTACTTTTGTAATTTGTGTAATTTGGAATGAATTCAACTATTTCATCAAGCATTTCTATCTTTACTTCATATTCAATCCATTCTTATGTATCCTATGTATATTCTATGTATAAATAGATTACTTCCTTATTATTCATTTAATTATTAATAATCTCATGGGGTGTTCAAGTACTAAAATAGATGAATCTTTAAGTGAAAAACTTAGAACCAAAGCTATTGAAATATTTAAAAAGTTAGATATTAAAGGCAATGGAACAATTGATAAATAAGGGACTGAATAGTTTTGGTTTTTTTATTTATTTAAACACTTAGGAAGTCTAACTTTGCTAAACTCAATACTGAAGCATTATTTGATGCTGTAGATTTTGATAAAAGTGGAGATATTACTGAAGATGAATGGATGGCTTTTTGGGAGATTGTTAAACAAAATGGTTATTCTGAAGAGGAAATAAATCTTGAAGTAATTTATATTAGTATACTAATATATAGTTGGATGAATTGATGGAAGGTAAGGCTTGGGTTTAATTCAAAAGAGTCGACAGATTTATAAAAATTGATGAAAAAAGAAGAGGATCAAGAGTAAAATCAATAGTTTAAGAGGAAAAAAAGAAGCTTTCAATTATTCAATCTGCACGATTGCATAAAAGTAAAACTATGTAAAGTGAAAGTTAAGACATACTTTAAGAACAATAAGAATAATCTTGAATATATTATATGATTTAATAAAAGATTTTATTGTAAACAGCAATTTTTATTTATTTTTGCTATTTCTTATATCAAATATAGGTCAAAATAATTTTTTTACTTTTATTTTAAGTATTGATTGTTAATTTAATAACTTTACTAAAATGTAATACAAAATTAAATTGCTTATTATATGATTCAGATTCAAGTTGACAATTTTTCTTGAAATATTATACAGATTAAAGAAGAGAAAATAAGTTGAAATATTTTGTTATGATTCAAAACTAATAATCTATTTATAAATTTAAAGAAATATTAATAAAATGCATGAATAGATCCTATTTCTCATAATTCAATACTAAAGAATTAGTAAAAGATGGTAGTGTTATTATATATTATATATAAATTTATGAATTATCCAAAATTTATAGGTGAGACATTAGATTTTGATCCTCTATAGAAACCACCTAAATTACATTATGCTTTATAACATCAAGTATATTCTATTACAGAATTCATTTTAGTAAGCCACAAGTTGTGGTTAGAATATTAAAAATTCTGATTTCTGTCAGTGTTGCGGACATAGCATTAATAAAATACCACTACCTTTAAATATTGAAATCATAAGATTGGCATTTTTAGGATAAGGTGTTCCATTATTTTTTAATTTAATGTAACTCATAATACTGCTGCAGTTCGTTTTATTTTTTATTTTTACGGTTCCTAACGTTTCTCAAAATTATATAGCAAATAATTGCATTGCTCCTACTAATTATGTGTATTAATTTTGGAGATCTAATGGATGTGAATAAAATTGTCCACTTCAGCATTAGGATTATTAATATTTTGAGAATTTATTTTCAGATTGTAAGACCATTTGTTAACATTACTCTGATGTTTGCATTCAATCTGAAACTTCTAGAATATCATATATAAATAAGTAAATAGAGGATGAGGACAAGCTAATCTAGTCTTCTTTGATTCTCTGCTCAGTGATAATCATTAAAATTTTAATGGTTATTATTCGAGAGAAATAACGAAAGATAGAGTATGCAATAGATAAAGAATTACTATCTCCTTCTGATTTTACAGCTATTTTGAGCAATTTACCTAAAAATGATTACAATGAAAAAGAATTAAAACTAGCTTTGGAACAATATTGTAAGGAATTTGATCCCAAAAACAAATACGAAGTAGTAAAGATTAATATTGCTTATGATATAATATAATATATTGATAATGGAAGAAAAAAGATAAAATTAGAGAAGGAATTTGAGAAATCATCCTGTAATAATAAAGAAAAAATATTAAAACAGATTAAAGAAATTTCAAAATAATAATAAATAATAGAAGCGGAAATAGAAAATGGTTCATATTAAAAAACTACTTAAATTGCCTTCATTACATTTCAAACCAAATAATGTTTTATTATATGTTTTAAATTTAGAACTTTAAAATCTGTTAGAATAAACTAAACTTTCTTATTGGGAAGCATGTATGATAGCATTGAAATCATTAATAAAAAGGGAGGACAGAAGGGGATTTTATTTTAAACATAATTACATTGAAATATAGAGAGCTCCTGAACCAGATGATGTGTTTTGGGAAAATTGTGGTACAGATGAGTACAATCATTTAAAGAGGAGAATGTTGAGTTGGTTTGTAATAATTTTATTATTGGGTATATCATTATGTACTCTGTTTGGTTTAAATGTATTTTAAGTAATTTTATTGTTAATTTACTAGAATCATTTTTTCTCGAATTCTGAAAACAATGAATTACTAATGAAAACAATGGCTTCATTATCAAAATCTCTTATAATTACAATAGTAGATGGATTGATCTACTATTTTATAACTTTATTAGCGAACTAAGAGAGACATGTTACAAAAACCTAATAGGATACTTCAATAGCTGAGAAATTAAGTTATGTTTAATTTATCAATTCATGTTTACTACTAATTATAATTAATGTGGTTGGGACTTATTACCAATAATCAAACTAAGATAAATAGTTATTAAATTATGCTGTATAATAATAGGGAGGCATATCAGATGATATATTATATGTTTCTGGTGCAAATGCTATATTAGTGCCATTATCAGCTTATTTTAATGTATTTTATTTGATTAAGAAAATAAAACAAATGAGAATAGAAAAATATACTCATCTAAATTAACTTGAAGCCAATAAAATATTTGAAGGTTCTTAAGTATAATTTTATGATTAATATTCATATTTATGCAAGACAACTTGGTTAACACTTTTCTTTGCTCCTATAATTCCTATATCAATTTTATTTGGATTGATTGGATTAATATTATATTATTGGATATAAAAATATTTACTTTTTAGAAGAAATAGTAAGCCTCCTTTTTAAAGTAGTCATCTAGATAGAGAAATGCTAAATTTATTAGATCTAAGTCCTATTCTCTTATGTACGATGTAATTCATGATGGATTATTCATTTCATTCAAGTCAATTGTGCTAGACAATAAATGTTGCTTCGTTGGCAATATCTGGATTAGAATTAATTATTCCTACCTGTAGATTACATAGAATTTTATATAAAGATGTTTATTAAGAAGAAGAACAAGTACGATACTAAGATATTTATTTAAAACTACCTACAGATTATGATAGAACAAATCCTTTGACACAATAATCAGCGATGTAAGAATTTGTAAATCACAAATTAAAACGAAATACAGGTCCGTTACTTTTAGAAATTTCATAAAATTTAAATGCAAGCAAACCAAAAAGGAATAAAGCTTTATAAGATTTAATTTATAAAGATGTATGTGATCCCAAAAAAATTAGAATGAAAATATTAAAATAAAAATTATAACTTATTGTTAAAATGAGACAAATAAGAAAAACTAAAAATCCAATTATTTTAGATAGATAAATTTAATATAACTAAATTGCATTTGATAAATTTGAATCAAAATAATCCAGTGAACTCAATTCACCAACATATTTAAAAACTCCAGAATACAATTTTTCATCTATTGTTAATTTTTAACCTTAATTGTTACCATAATAATAATAAAGTGAAATTTTAGATATGAATTCTACTGCTTCCTAAAATAAAAGTGCTTATCTAGATACGCCCAAATATTACTTTAGTTCTAAAAATAATTCGATGTTTAAAAGCATTCAAAAATGCAAGTAAATTTAAGTTTGAATTAGTTAATTAAGTTTATATTTACTCATATTTTATTTGCTTTATCATAATCATAACTATTCTCTATTATTCTTAATTATTAATTTCAGAATATTTAATTTGTTATCATTTTAATTTGACATGATAATTACTTAAAAAATATATTAACTTATAATCATTAAATATTTTTTATGATTTCTCTAGAATTTATGCCAAAGAGTTTCTAAATTATAAATTAATATATTTTTGATGAATCGAATGACATAGATTTATTTAAAAAGAAAATCTTTGTTCAAAGAATCTAGTATTTATTATTAAATCTTATGATTATCTTTTTGAAATAGATTAAATTGCCAAGTGATTTAACTTCAGAAATAGATAGATATTATAAAATCCTGATGATAGCATTTTATCATATTCAATTACTTATCATAGAAAATTAATAATAACAATAATATTAGTATTAAATCTTTTGTTATTTGGGAGTATAGCAGTTTTCAAATAAAACTATAGGAAAATTTGAACTTTTTTTAAATGATGGATCATAAAAGAGTATAACCCTCATTTAAAAAGAAATAAAGAGAGGAGCATTTAACATTTCTTATGGATTGGAACTAATTAGAAATTTTTTATGAATAGAGTTTAATTATATGGATAATATCATATTTCAACAAGAAATATATGATAAGGTCATTTTAGATTTTCAATTTAAAAAGTTACAAAAAAGGATTGTAAAAAATTGTAGGAAAACTTAGAGTAGTAAAATTTGAAATTGATTCTGAAAAAAAAAAAAAAAGTTTATAAAAAGTAGGGGTTTTATTTAGTGATAAAAAGTGCTGATTAGAAATTTGTGAGGTGGGAGAAAGGCAAGTAATGAGTGGTTGTATATTTATGATAATCTAGAATGGTATTATATGGTGGGTACGGTTTTAATAGATTTAGGAATGTCAGAGAAGAAAATGTTTAAGTTTGATACTAATTTTTAGAGAATATATTTATTATTAATATAATGTTCCTATTTATTTTATTATATTTGATAGAGAGTAGGCAGATTGAGAGCTGCAAGCAAAACATGGACTCCTTTCAGATAAAAGGTTTGAAAATGCACCTTCATAAGTGTAGGGATTCATTTTTGTGTGAGTGACCATCATTAAGCTAAGGAGGCTCGTAATTAAGTGTTGTAGGATTCTGTGAGCTAGAACAAAGTTAAAGCAATAGTGTAAGAGATAGAAAGTCTAGAAAATCAGAATCCGTTTTGGTATTCAGATTTGGCTATATACTTGAACATTGATGAGATTCATATTACAGGTGGTTTGATTGATCATTCTTAGAATGTATTATAGTTTATTTAAATATTACAGGTTAGTATTGTGAATTAATAAATAAGAATTACCAAACATGTTCATTTTAAGAATCTTATTAACAAAGAACTTATGATAACAAATATATTCACTTCATCTCCTCTTTTAAAAGTTGATTTTGAAAAGATAGTATTGCCATCTAATTCAACTACTCAAAAAACAAAGATTTGTACTTTGATTTATGAACAACCACTCTCAGAAATAGGTTCAAAAACATTTGAAATTTGGTTAGCAGTAGAGATAGCATATTTTTTGAGAGTACCAGTTAAGTTAATAGTTTATGATAAGCATTTAATGTGTTAAACTAAGTTATTAGGTTAATGTAGTATTAAAGGATAGCACCAAACTATTGAATTTAGTAATCTGGGCATTTATTAATAATACACAAAAATATTCTCTTTTTATAATCCTAACCCAGTAAAAATTGATGTTTCTTATAAATAAAATGAAAAGAAAAAAAATTAAATAAGGGTATTATTGATTAATAGAAATGATATCAAGTCAGCTTCGAAACGTAAATTTTCATTTGAAGTATAACCTTTTTAAAGAATTGAATTAAAAGTGATTATTAATACAAATTATTATGAAATACTGGCCAATAGTAAATTAACATTTAGAACTCAATATGAGATTATTGAAATAGATGTGACATACTCAGTTTAAAAGGGATCTGTAAATTATTATCCTTCTGTTCTAACATTAGATCCAGCTATGACAGGAAAGGTTTAATAATTTGACATTTATGTGAGGAGTACCTTTAGCCAATAAATTTAATTGCTATAAGTTGAGAATCAATAAATAAAGAATTAGAATATTTCGTTGTTAACTATGGCGACTAATATAGCTTCTAATTCTAGATCAGATATTCTTCATATAGATTATATGGGCAAGTAAAATTTTTATTCTGATTCTAAATATCATAAATAATAGGCTAAAGACTTATTAAACTCTTTTGGCAAAAATAAAATAAAGATTTAAACTGATGTTTTGTAAGATTCGGAAATTCTAATTAATTATAGATCAAATTAAAAATTTAATGAATAAATCTTAAAGAAAATTATTAAACAAGATCCAAAGATATTGATCTCATAACAGACAGTTGTAATTTCAGAAAAACCAAATATATTCATTATAATAATCTCAATTCTTAACATGTTATATTTAGCTACATTATTAAGAAATAATGTTAAGAAGTCAAAAGAATTGAAAATTGCAATTGAAGGAAACCTTTTGTAAGAATCAATTGATTTTCATTCTATATTTAAGATCCAAGAATCTATTTAACTGCAAAGTAAATCTGAAACAAATGAGGTGGTTTCTGATAAAGCAGATGAAATCTTAGATATTATAATCCCTGAAGATATCATGAGTAAAGAAAATATCATTTACACTAACTTACAATCTCAAATTGATGAAAGCTCTTCTCATTTTAGTCAAGGGGAGAGTTTGGATGAAGATTAAATATCTGAATACCAAGAAAAGGTAGTTGAATAGAGGAAAGTTTCTAATCAAAAAAATTTTAATTTATTTTAAAGAGTAGAATTTACCATTCCAACATAAATTACGATGAACACCCAATCTTCCTAAGAATGTTGGGATACTAAGGACCCAATATTTTTACCATAAGATTCTGATGAAGAAATGTTAGATAAGAATAGTGTTAAGAGATTGGAATCTATGTTAAATTAAATTTAACATAAATTACCTTAATTCGAGTAAAGTACTCTTAAAGTACCATTGAAATGGAATGAAAACAATTAAATAAATCCATACTTTCCAAAACCCCCTCCAGGAATATGAAATGTAATTATTTTAAATAAAAAAATAATAATTAAAATTTTAATCAAATTGATTATAGATGAAATTAACTCATTTTTCTTAAGAAATTTCTCTATAAATTATAAGAATCCTCTTAAATAGGTAATACACCAAACTGTCTATTTACTTTCATTTATTAAGGTTAATTTATCTAAAAAAACTTTATATAATAAAAAGTTAATCTAGCTCATTTGGTTGAAGCTATTGACAATTTTATTTCGCCTTGATAATTTATATTCTCTAATAAAATTTAAAAGATGTAAGGAAAGTTTTCATGTCTAATCGTTATCACTTTTTAATCATAATTTTACACAAAAAACAATATGATTACATAAAATAATTTTAGTTTGATTAATAAGTAAAAATTACATAATAATTTAAAGTTTACAACTTAGTATAAATTATTATGTAATTTATTCAGAACTTTTATGATAAAACCTAAATCAAATAGATTATATATAAATATATCAAGCATCTAAATAAATTTTATTATGATTTTAAATACTTCAGATTCATCAAAAAGAAATTGAAATATTAGGTTTTATGGTTTTAAATGATTAAAGATAAAAAATGGTAAATTTGACTTCTTAATGATTCGATGATTATATATTTGAGAAAAGATTATGAATTTATGTAAATTGGAAATCATATGATGATTAAACTTTTAGATTGATAAATTAAATTAAATGATTTTAATATTTACTTGGATCAATTATATTAAGGAGGAATTGAATAATTAAACTCTAAAATTTAAATTGTAATAATTTTTAATGATCGAAGTTGATTCATAATATGTAGAGAGATTAGTGTATTTTAAATTTTTTTATATATAAATAATTAATTTAATGAAGTTAATATATATCTCTTTATTGATATCTGTTTTATGGCATCCTGTATGCTATTTAATTGATTAATTAATAGAGGATTATGACAAATCTACTGAATTAGTTACAGATAGTAACTTTTTCAAACATGCTATTAGATGGGATAGTTTGTTTTATTTGGAAATTATGGAAAATGATTACAGATACTTTAAAAATCATGCTTTCGGATATGGAATAGTTATTTTAGGGAAATTATTTTCAAATTCCTTAATTTGTTTATTAGTTTTACAAAAAATATGCAATGCAATTTCAACTGAGTTAATTTATAGGATAAGTATGCATTATTCAAATAAGAATGAAAAATTCTCAAATTTATCTGCCTTGCTTTTTATATTTACTCCTGCATCAGTATTTTTTAATTCACTTTATACAGAAGCATTTTTCACATTTCTTGTTTTGCTGGGTATATATTTATAAATGAAATAAAAAACTTATTTAAGTTCATTTATTTTTGGATTATCAATTCATTTAAGATCAAATGGAATGTTTTTCATTCTTTTTTCTGGATATCCATATTTAGCTAAGGCAATGATTTTGTTGAAAGACAAGAAGTTAAAATAATTAATAACAACAATTTTAGAAGCAATCCCAATAGCTTTAATATACTTGATAAGTATAGGGATAATGTTATATATGCCGTATAAGAATTATTGTAAATAAAATGAGATGGAATGGTGCAATGGTTTAATTCCTTATGCATATGGATATATATAAGTAAGAATACAATATAAGTAAATTAGAAAAACTTTTGGGATGTTAGTTTGTTTTCATCATATAAAATAAGGAAGTTATTTTTCATTTATTGGGGATTCTAGGGTATTTTGATTTATGGGTTTTGGTTATACAAATGGATAACTAAATCATGTACAATTAAGATTAATATTCCAGGAATTTCGATTATGTTACCTACGATAATTTTATTTATTATATCAACTATAATAGCACATGTGAATTGCAGCACTAGATTCTTTAGTACTTAAATTCCTTTTTATTGGTGTTTAGCTGATCTTTTTTATAAAAAAGATGGGAAGATTAATAAATGGGTATTATTTTATATTTTGGAATTCAATTTAGGAGGGTTAGTACTATTTACAAATTATTTGCTTTGGGCTTGATTTAAATTTTGATTTATCTTATCTTGTAAATTAATCATCAATATGAAATAATTGTAATATTAATATTTCAGATTATATTCTTATATCACTATATTTTTAAGAAATTCCTTTTTCTATCTTGATATAATAAAATATTGAACGATGTTAAAATTATTAGAAAATCTAGACTAGTTTGGTGTAGCGTTCTAGCCTACGCTTAAATATTCTAAAACATAACATAGAACAGTCTTAGGAGGGATCATGTCTATTTTAATTTATGGTCTAAGTTTAGCATATTTATTTTATGTTTTCTTTTAATGGAAAAGTGGATAGACTCTGCCAAAAATTACTGTATCTCAGGAAATAAATAAAAGTTAAGAGTTAGAATTAAAGGAAACTTATGTTTAATTTGAATCAAGGAAATTTGAGTTAACTTATATAGATCCATTCAATCCTCAAGCTATGGTGTTGTAACCTGCAATTATTTATTTAAAAAATGGTGTTCTTATTTCACCACCAGTGCCCATATTTGTAACTTATGAATTGAATTAAGACTTCTATATAGTTAATGTAGCTAATTTCAAGCTCTCAATAAGTGAGAGTAAATCTGAAGAGGATCCAGAGATAGAAATGATGCTTACATTAGGTAGATGTTAAGAGCAACTGTTATAAGGAGATTAAAAATGCGCTAATTAAACTATTATGACTAATTACTTTATGCAACCAACTAATATAATAATCTTAAGATAATATGTGAAGGAATTTAATACTGCTTCGGAAACTATTGAAACTATAGGTAGAGAATAAATGATATCAATTTAAAGTGATTTTACATTCCAAGTTTAAACATACATACGAATCTAAGAAACTGAAGTTGACACAGGAGCATTATTCGAAGATATTAATACTTATAAATTCATCACGGATTATAGAGGAAGTAATTCAATATTAGGATTAGATTATTTCTATAAAATTTTAAGATATGATTTATTTGTTGCTCTCTATTATAAATTGGATAACATTTAGTAGAAACAAGCAATTACCTACCCAAAATTAAGCGAAGTCTTAGCTGAAGCTGGATCAATAGCCTCAACTCTATTGCTCCTTTCTTATTTAGTTGTTCTTATAAATGTAAAATAATTATAGTTTGAAGCCGTTAATAATATTATAGGAATGTATTATCCCGAATTTAATTAAATTAAAATTACTAAAAATATATTGGGATAGATTAAAAAAGTAGAAAAGAATGGTAGATTATTAGATTTAAATTCATTCAAAAAACAATATCATAAATTAGTGAAGATCGGAGAAACTAAATTATCAATATCTAATTAAATCTATGAAATTTCCAGAATCCAATTTATTCTTTAATCTATGTTTTCATCTTTGTATATGAGTTAATTTCATTAACACGGCATTCCATTTTAGATAAATCTTCATGAAACTTAAAAAGATGATTAAGGTAGCTCTGTTAAATTGGAAATGAGTATAAATCATGAAAACAATTTAATCAAATAGAATTCTATTGTTCCACTGAGTTTAAATGAAAAAAATTAGGAGGTTCTCATATAAACTTAATAAAATTTTAACATGAAGCCATCTAAAAGCTAGAATATAACGATTATTTCATCAAAAGAAGCTGTTGATGCTTAGAAAATAGAATATAAAGATTCGGATTTTTCGTTATTAATATTATAAAATGAGAAAGATGAAAAGGAAGATAAAGAAGAAGGAAATACTTAATAAATATAATGATAATTTTGTAACTGTTATATATATATTACATTATTTTATAACAGAATATATAAATTATTAATTTATATCTTGTAAGATCCAACATTCATAAAAGTTTTCTTATTATTAATATTATAATCTTTAAATGTTTATGATATTCTTATGTTGTTAATTTTGTTAAATTGTTCTATGATCTTGTAATTATATATCAAATTATAAATAATTAACTTTTTGATTTAGTATTAATCTTAAAAATGCTTATTAATAAATGATGTATAATCATATAGAATAGTAATCAGGATAAAATTAAGTATTAAATTTATTGTAGTGTTGTTTATATGATAGTTAAAAAGGAAAATTAAATAAATGGAATTTCAAATATCAGCTCCACAAAACATACAAAGTAAATCTGAGTCTTCTTTTTGTTATAATATTGCATCTTTGATCGCAGAGAATGGAATTTCTTCGTGTGGTTCTTTATCTACTACTTTAAATATTAATCTTGTGTAATATTCACAAAGCATATCCAAGAAATCATCACTATTTTAAATATACTTAGATAAACAAACTTTTGATAGTTGAAAGATTTCATCCCAACTTAATTAACCATTTCCATCTTTATCTGAAATTTATATAAATAAATCTAATTTTTACACCAAAGTTTTAGCTCTAATACTAACCATTAATTTTAGAAATTCATTCCAATTCAAAAAGCCACTATAATTAAAATCTATTTTATTAAATATTTCCTAAGCTAGATATTCACTTTGCATAAAAATTTAATAGATTCCCATTCTGTAGGTATTATAATCAACTCCATCATCTACATTATAATACCTATAGCGTTAAGAAGTGATCTACTGTAAAGCACAATAAAGAATGTAAGTATTATGTAATTCATATCTAGAGAAGTTAGTTTCAGACAATATTTTAGGAATTCCCTAGATAAAAAGTTCCTTATTTATTTTTAATAATTTATGAAGACTTCCCTTGTTTGTAATTAGTTCTCTGATATTTTATTGAGTGTGATTAATAGATTGAGGTTTCTCTTCTTCGTCTTCATTGTTAAAGTTGACTTCTGGTCCATCTTGGTTTGAATATCCATTACTTTGATTTAATAATTTCTTCAAAAGAGGTTCTAGTAAATTGGCTGCTTGAGATATCTAACTATTGTAGATAAATAAAACTAAAATACTTTTCAATAGATTATTGACTGGAAACATTATCAAAATGAACAGCCATTAAATCTTCATTTGAGTTCTCTTCTCCAGATTTGAATTTAATCTTTTTCAATTCTTATTCATACCAACTCTCAATTTTCTCTAATTTCTCAATTTTCGGATTCTTTATAATATATTCATCATTCATATATTGTTGTAAGTAATTCTTTTATTTGACAGAATTACAAGGTTAAAACATTTTATTGATTATTGGTTTAAAATTATTATTTCGTTTAATTTCTTTATATGAATGTTTGAGCTCTTTAGAATTCATAAATTATTAATTTATTTCTATTTCTTCAGGTACTTTATCAACTTAATACTCATCATCTACTGTTTAATAATTTTGATGCACTAAAGTATGAATAATACTATCAATTTATTAAGAATAGTCTGGTTCATTTTTTTTAGTTGATTCTTCACAATTATGAAGAGCACAACAATTTTCGAGATAGAGTAATTATGGATTAAAGATCTATTTATATACAGTAGAAGTTGAATATATTAAAACACTTTATTTTTGTGGAATATCTAAGTGAGAATAAACAGGTGTTCCATCTTTTAAATAGAAATATATTTTTTTGGAATTAATTTTAAGTCTAAAATTTAAATTAAACAAAAACCTGTTTTTAACAGTTGAAGTGAATTCTTCAAAAACTTATTTATCTTTATTTGAATGATCAGGTACATACATGAATATATATTGTAACGAATTTGAGTTTAGAAATAATTGATTAACAATTACTATTTATCGCATTCTTAAAATAGAAATTACAACTACCCTGGTGATTTTATAAAAAATCGATCTCTTATAGATATCTAATCTATGGAAGATCTTTTGGCTCTTTATGAAGTTACGATGGATCTTTAACAAACATTTTCTTATAATCGAAAACGTTAGAAACTTTTCATTAGATTGCTTTCAATTGAGTCTTGATTTAATTTTAACTTTTTGCCATGAAATTCAATCTTTTCTTAATACTTAGTTTCATCAATAGTAAGTGGTTTCATTTCCTATCTACTTTCGAAATGCTTAGTAATAAGAAATGAAGGAGGAGCTTCTCTTGAAGAGCTTTCTCTATTCCTAAAGAATAGTTTTTAAACCTAGATTTCTTCTTATTAGTTATTTTATTTTCTATAATGTTGATAAGATGATTTGCATTATTTATTAATTATATCAGATGAAGATTTATTTGATTTGATAGTGGTTTCTAATTGTGACTTCATAATTTTTCTAACTAAGGGCTACGATTAAAAATCTTTAATAGGTCTTACAGAAGGTAACATAATAATAATTTTATTAATAATTTTGTTATTTATAAATTAAATCAATCAGAGTTGTTCTCTGAAGAATTTAATATTCTAATAGATACCCAATTATATTTTATCTATTTTGGTTTCATTACGTTACCTATCAAAAAGATAAACCTACGAAAAACTAGTATTAGGTATATCCATTCTATTGATTTGATCATAATTGTATATAATGAGTTTAGCCAATTCTTGATCTGTGATGGAATTATTGTTCTTTCTAGCCATAGCAATGAAATCCATTGCCAATTATTTAGAATATGTAATATGTTGAACATCATGTGTAGCTTTTGTTATCCATTCGAATTGATGTTTTTCAGGATGGAATTAATATCCATAGATAGGATAGTCTCTCCCTTCACAAATAGCCACATATTTCTAATGGATTCCATCCCTACTGTATGCTGTGATTTTAAAAAATGCATCCAAAGAAAAGGATTTTTCATATGTTTATTAAACAACTCCCCAATTATGAGAATAATATGGACCATCTAATAAATTGAATTATTTCATATACCTATATTCTTAAGATATTCTAAGGTTTATTTATCTATGGAGTTTAAAACAAAAGATTCTTCATTACTCACTGTTTCAAGTAATCTTTGCTTACCCAAATCATCTGTCATTCTTGTCAATACCTCATAGTATTCTGAAGCTATATAGTTGATTAATTAAAAGCCTTAGCAAATTCCAAGTAAAGGATAGAATTTACCAGCCTTATTGAATTAAATAACTTTTTAAAATATAAATGATGCTGAATCAGTAAATTTATTAAATGTGAATCCTGGCTATGTATTATTCAAATATAAGTCCACATCACCACCAGTAAATAGAACACCATTGATTTGATCCAATATTTCTGTAATTTCATCATAAGTACTATCCCAATGAATTGGAATAACTCTAGCTCCAGCTTACTCAATCCACTTAACGTAACTGGAAGGGAAATATGAGTAAAGAGCCTTATCATAATCTTTCAAATCAGATGGGTTGGTTAAAACCCCTATGGTTGGTTTAGTAATAGAAATCACAGATGATATGAACAATGATGTAATGAAAATCTTTAACATATTGTTTATTTATTTATTTATTTAATATTTATCTTTTAAATCAAATGTTGTATACGTCGTAACCATGCAAGAAACGTGATCCTGGAATATCGAAATAAGGATAAGGATCTTTAGTTGCTCTTGTATATTGATGAGCAGCTCTCTTCTTAAATGGAACCCTATTTAATTAATTGATTCTCATACCATACATCCTTTTAGAAATAAATGTCTGTAATCTACTTAATATAGTCAGATCCGTGATCAGCAAATAATTCTTCTATCAATATATTCCTTTTATCCTCAGCAGCCAAATATCTTATATCTTACATAGCTTAATAAAATGGTAATGATTTTCTTTGCATCTTTTTCAATTCTAATTCTTTGCGTCTATAAATTTATTTTAAACAATCAACCATACCTAAATTATCTTCTTATTTCCACTATGTGCATTATACCCCATACTTACAATAAAACACCTACAGCTAAAATCATTTTCCCTTTTCTTCCAGGAATTCTCCTCTTCTCTGGAAATAACTTTGTTCTTAATTCAGATGTGTCTCCTACTGCTAAATGTAAAGGAGAATTAGCCTGATCGTATCTTCTCATAAACTAGGGTTTGAATAAATTAGCTTATCTGAAAATTTTTAGCATAATATTAATAATATAAGAAATCACAACTATGCAGGTTTTTTAGAGAAATTTGATCTATTAAAATTTTGAAATTTATTTGTCAAAATAGAGTCTGTAACCTTATTTCTATGACTCTATGGTTCCGTAACCAGCTTCTAACTATTTTTATTACTATTCTAAATCAATCTTCTGTTCTTTGATTGAATATCCTTTTTATATATATAAGTAAATACTTTTTAATGACAATTCTAATTTGTTACTATTTTTAATTTATTAATCATTTCTTAAGGATTCATCGAATTACTTTTTCTCAATTATTTTTTTACAAAACTAGGTGTACTTGCTTATATTATTGTCTCCGGAATCATATCAGTTGTATTCCTACTACTGTCTCCAACAAATGAATTGCTAGAGCTATCATTATGCCATTATTTATTTAATCTAGTCTAAGATTTCATCATTAACGGACGTATTCTAAATTTATTTGATGACAAAGATATTTCTGATCCTACCATAGATATATCATCATTTGGTGATCCAACTTCATTTATTTCATCTGTTTTAATATCATGTTATTTAATTTGTAAGTATTTTAAAAATACAAACATTTTTATGAATTTAGCTATTTTCTATTCTTTTTTTACTTAACATTAAATTATTTCATTCAATGTGAAAGGCACTGTGATATCTCCCTTTCCTGTAATCCATGGATGTTCCAGACATTAATCAGCCGTCAAACGATGTTCTGGCAAATATGCTATAGTTCTTTCTAAAAAATTCTTCGTATCCTAATTCTCATTGATTTTAAGGTTCAGTGAAAAATTCTTAATTTTTTCAGAATACATAATCTTACTATCACCATTTTAATAAAAGGGATGTTCTCCATTGTATAACATATTATAAACAACAATTCCCAGAGCCCAAATATCTACTGACTAAATTTTATTTTATTAATAAGTACTCTTGTGTAATTTCTTCTTTTTATCAATTCAGGAGCTTAATACAATAATGTCCCACAGTTCTTACTCATTAACCCATCCTCTATTCTATTTACTGATGCTGATAAACCAAAATCTATCAAAGTTACTACTAATTCCCCTCCTTATAAACTTATCAATATATTTTCTGGTTTAATGTCTCTGTGAACAATGTTTTTTTAATGTAAATAACTCAACGCCTTCAAAATTTACTTAGTTATTGGAATCACTTCATTTCTTTACAATTTTGGTATGTAATTTTCTAAAGTTACACCATCTATCTGATTCATGACTATGTAAAACTTTTGCTAAGTCTCAAAAAACTTAAGTTAAGTTATAGAATAATTAACATACTCCCAAAATTTAAATTATATTCCTATGAAACAAAGTTTAAAGAGTGATTGCTTCTTGACGTATAGCATCTTCTTATTCCTTACTTTTGAATAAATTTTTCTCAACTATCTTGATCGCCACATTGATTCTCATAACTTTGTCAAAAGCTGAAATAACTGTTGCAAAAGCTCCTTTTCCTAACATTTATCTAGGTTCATATCTATACAACTCAGTTGATTAATCATTTTCAACATTCATTACCTGTTTATGTAATTAAATATAAGACATTTTAAATTATAATTAAATGATAAACTAACAATTATCAATTATTTATATATATATAGTATATATATTTACTCATTCATTCAAAGATTTTTTTTATATAGGAGGTTTACTAGTTCTCACTCTATGACTTGCTGATAATTCCTATTACATTAAGATATTCTAACCCCTAGAAATATGAGTTGTTCCTTTTAACTAAAATAATACATTTAAAGTAATACTGATTGTAAAGTTTATTTATTATTTGAGGATTGTTTATTGTCTATGATACCAGATTTTTGAAGGATAGACGATTAATTTAGGGAATTATCAGCAGTTGTATTGGTAGTTTGAATTGATTTAAGACTTCTTTCTAAAGATCTTGGATAATGAGGAAACAAAAATTTGGATGATTCTTTTTACTATTACAACTTTTACATTTGATCACAAGAAGTCCTTTCTCTTCTTTAACTTTTAAGAGTAATTGTTTAGATTTTAAATTAAGAAACTTTATGAGAACCAATAGAAGCGGTATCAACATTTGATCCTTAAAGAGCATCTTATTTAATTTATTTAATTTTCTCATTAGATTAAGAAATAGACTATTGCTTAATTTTAGGAATCTTAATGATTTTATTAGGTTCTTTTGAAGTGGGCGTTGAATAATGTTTGTATTAATTAACATTAGGACATATGATTTTGAGTTATTATATGAATTGAATTGCTTAGATCAAGGACTTAATTCTTGAGAAATTGGAATGACTTTTAAGAATTTCAATAAAAGTAAAAGGTTCGGCTGAATTTATCTTACCTGTAATCCAAGGATGATCTAAACATTAATTTATGTTTAAACGATTTTCTGGTAAATAGGCTACTGTTCTAATTAAGAAATTAATTGAATTATCATTCATTCCTGGTTGCCAATTCCATTTCATCCATTAAATTTTTTCACAATAAGATTCTTTGTCGTCAAATTACTGGTAAAAAGGATGTTTTCCTTATGTTAAGAGATTAAAGACCACTATGCCAACTGCCCATATATCCACACTCTTACTAAATAAAGGTTATATGATTGTACTCTGTTATATTTCTTTTTCTGTATCAATTCCGGAGCCATATACAAAAAAGTTCCACAATTATCACTCATAATTCCTGATCCTTCTAAATAGGTTAACTATGCTGAAAGTCCAAAATCGATTAGCGTCAATTTAACATTACCTTCCATTTCAGTTATCATAATATTCTCTATATAAATATAATATATTCGTTGTACCTGGTTTAATATCTCTATGAATAATATCCTTAGAATGTAAATATTTTATTGCCTGTAATAATTATTATACTATACTAAGCACAATCTAATCATCTAACTTTTTTTGTTAAAATTAATCTAATGTAACTCCTGCAATTAGATCCATCATTATAAATAATTTACTTTTGGTTTCTTTACTCTACAATAACACAAAGCAATCATACAAATGTAACTCTTACAATATTTTAATGATTCAATTAATTTAATAATTGAGCTTCATTTCTTAACACTTCTAGTTGTAAACTATTGAAATTTTATTTATCTATAATCTTGAGTGCAGCTTTTTTGTTTGTCATTAAATTCTGTATTTCGATTACTGTAGAAAATGCTCCTCTTCCTAAAATTCTCAAAGGTCTACAGTATTAAGTTATAAAATTTGATTGTTTATCTTCTTAATCAGATAATAGCTCGTTTAATTTGTTCATTTTTAATTATATGAATCATTTATTCAGTTTAATTTATTGTATACTCTATGCAACAAGCTCCTTCTGTTTTTCTCTGACAGTCAAGTATTTATCACTTACTTACTAAGCTCACATGACATTTATGGTATTTATAATATCTCAATATTTTTCCAAGCTCCTTCTATATGAAAATATTTTAACAGTTTTCATGTGTCTCTTCCTCAACCAACGCACTCACTTTTCCAAAGAAACCTTGCTTTTTTCTTTGTTCTATGCAATATAAACTTATACTGGCATTAGAGGTTTATAAACTATCAATATTTCACTCTACACTTCATTAAGAAAAACACTAATACTCTTTGTATTTTTAATGTAAAAGAATTGGTCAATTTCCAATCTCGTTCCAGTTTTACTTATTACATTTGGAGCTATTCTAACAAGTAAAATCACATGAATATTTCTAGGTATTGATCATTTCGATGAAAATACTAATGGTTACATCTATATTTTATTAAATAATCTATTTAATGCACTGGCATTGTACAAATCTAAATAATTGAATACTGAAAAATCTATTCATCCATTACAACTAACTTACTAAAATGCTTAAAATTAAATTCCATTTTTACTTTTAGGAATATTCACAACCTCAGAATTTAATAATTTTATTGATCTCATAAATTAAAATCAATATTTTCTTTTAACATTTTCATTATCCTCTATAATTGGTGTTATTTTTTGTTACCTAACAAATTTATGCTCTATGTACAATTCACCAACAGCAATTGCTATCACTAACAATCTTAAAGATATTATTATGACATCTTACTCCTTTTTCTATTTGAAAGAAAACTATAATACTTAAATTCTTATTGGAATATTTGTTAGTTTTTTAGGTTCAATAATTTATTCCACCCAAAAGATTATTGATGTTAATTCATAAAATTAGATAAAGTAGATGAATGATAAAAAAATTAAGTATAATTGATACCATATTCAATATATTTAGTATATACTAATTTTTTAACATACTATCCAATAATTCTAGAATTTTAATTTTATTTAATTTAATTATTTCCTTTTGGTTAATTTTGTTGTCTAGATTCTATTATATTTTTATTTTGTAATAACTATTTACGACACAATTTATTTTTACTCAACGTGTAAAGAACCTAATATTGAAATCATGAACAATATATTATTATTAAATTGTTTATATCAAAATTTAATAATAAATATAATTACCTTTTTAAATAAATTTCCATTACAATTGATTTCAATGCTTTATAAGTATAAGCTTTAATAATAAAAATAATTATTTTAATACTATGATTTATATATAGAATATAGATTGTAATAAGGTATCATATATCAACAATAGAATTAAATAATTTGAAACAGTTTAAAACATTACATCTTTAAAAAATTATATTAAGATTGGATTTTCATTATGGATAAGAATGATATAGTTTTATTTGTTATATTTTATTAGATAAGATTCTATACATTATTGTCATAAATATTTATATTCTATCGATTCATTAAAATTTATAAATAACATAGTTTACAGCTGTTGTAAGAACTATAATTTTAATTTGCTTTAAATATTGAAAACTAATAATATTATAAGTAATAAATAAAAAATAATTGTTATCTTATCTGCAAGGAAATTTGATATAATTATAATAAATTTCCTTAAATTATCATCATTTATTGATTCATATATATAAATTTCGATTAAAAAACTAGGAGTTATCTTTTTTAGAAAGAATGAGATATATTCCTAAAGAATTAGAGAAGTAAAAGTATGTATGAGTTGCTTAAAATATAAAACTCTGTTTTATATTAACTAGAAAAATACGAGATTATTAATTTAATTTGAAATATTATTTATAAGTAGATGCTTGTCACAAGGCTAATCCCAAATAGTATTAGAACTCAGTATTACGAATTAGAAAACGTTTAATATTGGTAGAATTTAGGAAAAGATCTTAACTTTGCTTTGTTTTGTTCTATTATGCATTATTTCTTGAACTAGTACCAGTTAAAACCTCTTTAGAGATTTTTGAGCATAAACGATAAAAGTTTAAAAGAGGAGTTTCTTTAATTACATTAATAAATTACGGAATGTTTAAAGGCTACTAATCCTATTTAGCAATTTTTTTAATACTTATCAAAAATAAAAAATAATATCAACTAAGTAGGATAATTGTTGAAAGAGTATTGTAGATTACATCTTTTATTGAAGAATGATAAACCGGATATAAAAAACATTGCTCTGTTTTTAAAAATAGAAATCTCTTTTCTTCCCAAAAGAGATAAATATGGATAAGGATTGAATGAAATCATACTCTTGGAAAAATCAAATGAATATTATTTTATTGTACCTTCTTCTTAAATAGGAATTTTACCTGAATATTAATGTTTTAATTGTAATCAAAAATAAAATTGCATAAAAATAAATTGTTAACATCAACTGTGTTTAATTTGCATAGAAAAATAAAAAAACAATTAATAAAATTTTTTTGATTGCAATTGTGGTTAGATTGTTTTAAAGAACGCCTTTCTTGAAGATGCTATAGATGAGATTTTGAATATTTAATATATGAATGCCTATGTTATGCAAATAAATGAATATTATGAGGCCATTACAGAGGAAGATTAGATGTTAAGAGAATTAGACTTAAAAGAAGATTTTACTTTGGTAAAAGATCGTAACACTTAAAATGTTAAGAATGATGCATAAAAATAGAAAGATATTTAAAATACATAGTAATATTAGAAATTTGTTTCAGAAGGATCTACAAACAAAGAAAAAGCTTAGTTAAATTAGCATGAAACATTAAAAAAATCATATGGATATTAAAATAAGTAATTTATGTTGTTAAAATAGGGATACTGGAGAAACTAGAAATAATAATCATTTACTCTAATTAAATGCTGCGTATTCATCATTTGCACAACAAAGGCCCCAAGAATTATAATAGAGATATATAAATGCTCATTTTTAAGAGGAAAAATAATAACCTTTGAATTTGATAGGTACATAAGACATATCTGATCGACCACAATAAATAAAAGAATCCAATTAGATGTACTAAAGTGAAGCTTGTACTTATTGTAAATCTCTTTTTAACAATTATAATCAAAAATAAATTCTAAGTTGTCAACAGCATTTTATTGGTGTTTGCTGTATTTTTGCAGATTACAAAAATTGTCCTTAGTGTGAAAAAGTTAATGAAAAAATTTAATAAAGTAAAATGATATTAATTTATTATTAGATAGATCTATAAAATAATAACATAAGTAAGCCTATAATATTGCTTATGCCAATCCATATTTTGGGCAAAGGATATTAAGATAGAATATAAATGAAGGATATCCAACCATGTAAGCTTTCTATGGAAATTCCCCTCAAAGAGGTTAGGTACCTTTTGATATAAACAATGCAAATTTACATTTTAACGAGCAAGCCTGTATTTATGAAGCTATGTTTGTTAGAGATTCATCGATTTATGTTTACACCGGCAGAAAATGAAATTAATTAATCATATATATTTATTCATTCTTATTATTCTTACTACAATTAAATAGAACTTACTAGAAAAGATAAAAAAATTATACTGATTATTATTATATTTAAGAAGTGCAAATGCTTAGCTTTACATAAATTTTATTTAGCTTACTGAAAAGCATCAAAATTATATAATGTATATATATGACTATATCAAGATTTATCATATAATAGTAGTTATGATAAAATTTTGTCATTCGCTTAAGTTATTATTCTCTTAAGACCCGTTATAAAACTATTTTATTAATAGAAATATCTAATGATTTTCTTTTTTTATAATATTGCTAAACTAAAATATAATAGTATTAAATTATAAAATATATATTTATTCATTTTTATCAAAAATATCTTGATCATTCTTTCTCAAAATCATCTTCATATCCATGTTTCTTTAAATAATGTATGTCGTCAAGCATAGCTTTTTCTTCTTTATTAAAATATTCATCTCTATTCATAACTCCATTTTGCTTCAACATTTTATCGATTTTGTTCAATTGCTTCATTTTCTCTAATTGTACGTCTCTTTTGGTGGCTAATCATACTTTTGATTCAATATTACGTCTTTCAACAAGCAACGGCTATTCAGTAGCCTTTCGTTTACAATTTTCAATGATCTGCTTTTGTTTCATCTCTTGTTCTTTAGATTCTTTTTTCAATTGAGCAATTCTATCTTTCCTCTATTGTTCTAGTTTTTTTGTGTTATCTTAAATGGCTTCAGATTATTAAACTCTTTATTTAAACTTGAAAATAATATATAAAATAAATACTTTTTCTTTTTTAGCTAATCTTTCTTATTCTTCTCTTTTAAGTTATTCTTGCTTTTCAGCTTTCTTTATTCTTTCTTTTTTTAGGAATTCACAATTGCTTTCCCATTTTTTAGTGGAAGGAGGTTATCTTGCAGGTTTAACACTCATTTTTTTTCTGGCTTCTTCAATTTTATCTTCTTTTATTGGATTAATTTTTATTTCATTCTCTCTATCTAGATATGGTCGATCAACACCTTTATGGGATTATTAGAAATTAAAAGGTTCAGGTTCAGTAGTTCTCATTTATAATTTTTTACGATTTAATTAATCCTAGAAAGATGAATGTAATTTTTCAAAATCTGGAATAGGTTTCGCTTTATATGACATTTAAGTTTTCATGTATTTAGGAGATTGAGGTTATCCTTATTTTTGTCTCTCATGCATTTCCATTCTTGGTGGCATTCTCGAACTCATAGCTAATTCTTGAGCATGTTTAGCAATGCGTTCTTTTCTCTTTGTTTCTTCATCTTATTCCATTTATCTCAATAATTCTACATGTACATGCCATGGTATTGCTTTTGCTTTAAATACAAATTTCTCTCTTTCTTCCCAATACTTTCTACGTGGTTTTTTTGATGAATGTTAATCCCTTTTATAAAATGAAAATGGTCTCTCAGTTTTTAAAGTCATTTAAACGCTGTTTTTCTTTACTTCTTCCCTACGTTTTTCATTATCATTCATAATTTTTTCATAAAGACCATCTTATTTAACAATTTAAGGTACATCTTTAGCTTTGAAACTTTTAAATGAATTATTCCTCTTTTTTTCATCTAACATCTCCTGTAATTTCTTTTCCCTTATAGATAAAGAGCGCTCTTTCTCTCTTTTATCAAAATTAAATGGTTATGGTTGAGTAACTTTAAATTAATAATCACTTGGTTTAGAATGTGCTCCATACTATGGTTTAGGTTAAATAGCTGATAAAAAATCCTCCTTATTAATAGGAGTTTTTGATGGCAATGATTTCTTACGATGTGAATAAGTTAATAAAGCTTATTGACTTGGATGTTTTTTTATTAATCTTTCTCTAGGTAACATCTTATCTTAATAAGTATGTAATTCTGGATCTGAATCATAACCATCAATACGATTTTCATCATTCTACAAAGCATCAGTAACATTAACACTTTTAGCTAGACTTGCAACTTCATCATTGAATTTAGGTTATCCTCTTCTTGTAAAATAGCTCATAAACTCTTAAAATGTTAGATACTCCTCTGCTGTTTCTTCTATTCGTTTCAACACCTATTCTAATGTTTCTTCTTTAATATCACTTTTCTTAGATTATTTTCTTATGATTTATTTTCTTAATTCTGAATAGAGTGGTGCTCTTCTAATACATTCAATAAGATCAAACGCTGTAACATAATCATCCATTACAATCTTATTAAATTATTCTTTCATCAATTATTATAATTCTTCAGGAGCATCCACTCTATCTTAATCATCTACTTATTTTTAAGACTCTTTTAAAGTAGCAAAAGATAATTATTATCTGCTTACCATTGTATCATATTCAAATGCATCCATAAATTATTTCCAAGATATATAAGGAAATTCATAAGCTTAAGCTTCTAATTAGGATAAGATAGTATCTAGATTGAGAATTTTATCAATAGCCGCAACATAAGCAGCCTATACATGTAACATTCTGACAACCTGTATATCATTACGAAATGCTTATATTAATTCTTTTCTTTATGCAATCATGTCATTTTATAATGAATCAAATATATTCTTTAAAATCTGAATTTGATCTTCGTTTAATAAACAACTTGAAACTTATTATTATTGAGACACATGACTTAATCCACCAAATGCTTCATGTTCATATTGACTTTTGTACTTCTATAAAAATTTAGTAAATTCATTTTATGTAAAAACTCCCTGTTGTTTTGTTGGAAATTTATTCACCTATTAATTCAAATCTTTAGGATTGATATTAAAGGCTTCCATAATTTCTGGATTTGAAATCAAATATTTAATAGTCTGGATCTTATCCACAAGTCCTATTTGTTTCTAATGGATAATAAATTAAATATATTACAATATCTATCTATTTGAATATTTATTCACATAATTATTATTCAGACATCGATTAATCTTTTTTCTTATCTTTTTTATTTTTGCTTTTATTTTTACTAATACTTTTGCTCAATGAAGAATCATTTCCTAAAACACTTCTATCTTTAAATACTGCTTTATTTATATGCTTTGAATTCCATCTCCCTCTATTTGGACTAGTGCTTTAATACAAATCAAATTCCAATTTTTCTTGAGAACTATTTCTACTTAAATCGTGTTTTCGTTTATTTCTCAGATAGTTTTTAAATTTCTTTTAAAAATCATCATCAGAAATCAACTTAGATTCAGATTTGAATTTTTGTAATTTTTGTTTTGGCATCACTCCTTTTAAAAAATCTCCATGTGGTCCTTCTATATCCTTTTATGAACGCTAAAAGAATATCCAATATTTAAAATTACTCTCAATTTATCGATATTTACTGGTTCTTCATGATAAGTCACTTTAACTTTAGGACTCTTGGATCGTTAACTTTTTGGATTGTAACTTTTACTTCTAACATCACTCAATCTCATCTATTCATATTACTCTGCTATAGGACGCATCTATTATCGATGCTCCTCTAGCATTTTCTCTAATTCTTAAGAAGTAAGTCTCTATGAACTTACTTTCTATTTAATCACTTAAGGAGTAGGTGGTTTTGGAGGCAAATAATTCAATTACTCTTACTATATAATTATTATATTGTCTCTTACCTTCTCTTATATCAATTGTTTTGAAATCTTAAGATGATCCCCCTTGTGAGTATTTACTTTAACTGAGTCATCATCAGGCATTATTCCTAGCTAACTAAACAGCTCATCCTTAGTTGGAAGATCATTATTTAAATGCTGTTGTTAATATTTCTTTCCTCTTGCTATTTCAGCAGGCATCTTGAATCCACCTGATCCAGATGTTTGTTTTTGTACAATCATATTTTAATTAAAAATGACCACAGCATAAAAGATTGCCGAAATTGAGGCAGAAATGATGAGGACCTAAAAAAATAAGGCCACATCATATCATTTAGGTTTATTGAAGGCTAAACTTGCTAAACTTAAAAGAGAAATGATTGATTCTTCTTCAAAAAAAGGAGGTGGAACTTAAGAAGGATTTGAAGTTTCTAAAAGTGGAGATTCTCGTATAGGTATGATAGGATTCCCTTCTGTGGGTAAAAGTACACTTCTTACAAAACTTACAGGAGTATTTTCTAAAATTGCAGCGTATGAATTTACTACACTTACATGCATTCCTGGAGTAAGGATAATTATATATGTTAATAGGTCTTGCAACATAAGGGGGCAAAAATATAACTACTTGATTTACCAGGAATTATAGAAGGTGCTAAGGATGGCAAAGGTAGAGGTAAATAAGTTATTGCTGTGGCGCGTACTTGTAATTTAATTTTGATTGTATTGGATGCCACAAGACCAATGGTTCATAAAAAAATTATTGAGAGAGAACTTGAAGGATTTGGAATCAGATTAAATAAATAACCACCGCTAATAGAATTTAAGAAAAGAGACAAAGGTGGTATTACAATTTCTAGAACACATGATGCTCCTAAATTGGATGATGAAACAATAAAAGTAGAATTTTCGTCATTATTATAAAATAGGCTATTTTACGTGAATATAAGATTAATAATTGTGACATAAACCTTAAATGTGATGCTACTGATGAAGACTTAATTGACATTATTGAAGGTAATAGAAAATATATTCCTTGTCTTTATGTTATGAATAAGATTGATGATATAACATTAGAAGAATTAAATGTTTTAGACAAGATTCCGCATTATGTTCCTATCTCTGCCTTTTTAGAATGGAATTTAGATGAATTAGTTGAAAGGATATGGGATTATTTAGATCTTATTCGTATTTACACAAAGCCAAAAGGATTAGAGCCAGGTATCAAAAATATTTTAAATATAATTAGATTACAATGCACCAGTTATTTTATAAAGAAAGTTTTCAACCATAACAGATTTTTGTAATAAGTTACATAAAAACATGATTAAGGACTTCAGATATGCCTTGGTTTGGGGGGCTAGTGTAAAATACAATCCACAGAAAGTAGGAAAGGATCATTAATTATTAGATGAAGATATTGTTTAAATTGTTAAAAAAATCTGAAGTTAATAATAAATTATTATATATTATTTAAATCAACTTCATATTCTAGTTGTTTCATACACTAAACATTTATTTTATATAAAAGGATAATAAAGGACGTCGCAACTAATTATACATCCACTTCAATAAATTTAACTAAAAAGACTAATTTAAATATTTCGTATAGTATGATTGATTATTTTAATATAATCAAAAATAAAATAATATGTATGAAGTATTAAAATATGACAGCAATTTTATAAAATTAAAATACTTTTAGTTGAAGCATAAATAATATGATAAAGATAATATTGTTATAAAATGTTATTCATATGAAATATTTGAAAATTATAATTTTTGGAGATTATGGTGATTGGAACCTTATAAAAAAGAATAAATTTAAGAATATTCAAATTATTTACTATAATTTTAAATAATATATTTAAGTTTCTATGATAAATTACTTAAGCATATTTTTTGGATAAAAAATAGTTATATTCAAAAGATGGAGAATATAAAAATTTAAATAAATATGTAATTAATAATAGAGGAGCATAAAATAGATGTATATATATATTATTTTCTAATTGTTCATTAACTCTTTGGTAGAATACTATCCTTATACAAGATTCCTCTGATGAAATGATTTTAGTTGTCAACGTAAACATCGGTTGTCAATTCAGTACTTGGTGGGACTGGATCGACTTTGGCTTATTCAACAGCTATATCGATTTCATTTTGAGTAGAATTATCGATTTCCTAATATTAGTATAATGGGATATTAAATTACTTCTAATTGATGTTCATCTGCCACTTTATTTTCAAGAATGATGTTTTTAACATAATTAATACAATCTCTAGTTTTTCTTTATTATTAAACTTCTTCTCTAGTTCTGTAGGTGACACCAGGATCACTCATAGAATGTCCGTGATATCTGTATGTCATAGCTTCAATAAAGATTGGTCCTTTTTCAAGACAATGTTTTTTGGCAAATTTAAGTGTCTCTCTAACTTAAAAGACATTGTTTCCATCAATCTAAGAAATAGTTATTAATAAATACTTGTATTCCTGGTATAACATCTCCTCTTGTATAAAATTTAGTATTGGCACTGGCTCTGTCAATAGATGTTCCCATACCAAATAAGTTGTTTTCAATAAAATAGATTGCTGGTAAATGCCATAGTTAAGCCATATTGGCGGCCTCATATAATTATCCTTGATTTGCTGCTCCATCTCCAAACATAATCAAAGTCACATTAGGTTTTTTTAGATATTTTTAAGCAAATGCCAATCCTGTACCCAATGGAATTTAGGCACCTACAATTCCGTGGCCACCATAAAAATTGGTGGCTTTTTTGTAATAATGCATAGATCCTCCTTTACCCTTTGTACTGCCTGTTTGTTTTGCCATCATTTCAGCAATAATCTAATGAGGAGTATCACCTCTTAATAATGCAATACAATGATCTCTGTATGCTGTAATAACACAGTCATCAAATGTTAATCCTGCATGCAATCCTTCATATATTGATTCTTGACCATCAGCCAAATGTAAAAACCCTTTAAAACTTATAATATTCTATACCTCTTATCAATCTTTGCTTGTAAAGATTATCACATGCAATTTCCATGCGTCTTTATAATTACATACTCTTATAATAAGTAAGTAATTCAGAAGATGTGGTTGTGGCTGTTTGGGGTAATTACTCAAGTTCCAGATGATGTACTTTGAATGGAGGCTACACTTTATTTATTCTATTGTACTAATTTTACAGAAATGCTTGAAAAACAGGACCTAGAGATTCTGAAAATCATTAATCAATATTTTTAAATATATTTATATATTTATGAACATATATTATTTTATTAAATACACTTGATTTAGTATGTATTAATTTAAGATTTGTAAGACATTTTCGTGCCTAATTTAGAATATTAATTAGATTTTGAAAATTTTGTCACTTTACTAGTTATTTTAATTAGGTTATTATTTAATAAATATAATTGTAATTAAATAATATTTACTCAACAATCAAATACATAGCTTCATCATTAAATTAATTTAATTAATTATTTCTAATTAAATATTAATGTCATTATTAAAATATTTTCTCTTTTCAAAATAACAATATAATCAATAATGCTTTATATACGCTTAAATTAAAAATGGATATAGTTTAATTAATTTGATTAAAAATTGAGATGGATTAGCATTTACTTACTACATCATGTAGTGAAGATGATGAAGAAAAAAATACTTAGAAACAAGTAAAATTAGTTGTCTTTCCCAAAAAGTTTCTTAATCCCCTTTCAACTTTTAGAATGAACGGAGTATTATTCTTATTCTACTCTTTTATTCTAGGATTTTCATCTATATTCTGACGCCAGAAATATTGTCTTCAATAATAATCTTAAATTAGGGGTTAGTAGCTAAAATCCCTACAAAAAGGTCTCTAAGGTTTTAATTGACAAGGGAAGACTCGTTATTTAATACACATAACTGGACTTTTCAATAACTCCGTGGGAATATGTCGTTAAAAAGTTGGATAGTTATGGTGACGCAGATATTCATTAACTGAGTCTATACATTTAAAAATACATTGAATCTCTCAAAAATGGTGTTTAAAAAGTGCAAGGAACATTCGAAGTACACTTAAAAACTTAACTAATATTTAGAATCATGTAGCCAGCTACAGAGCTTCAGGACTTTATCAATATAAATATATAAAAGATCTCGACCAGCTATTTATCTCCCAAGTCTAATATGACATTAACCTTATAGAAGAACTTGGTTATAACCTATCGACATTCGTAGATTCTTGTCTTAAATATGGAATTCCAGAGTAATTATAAACTTTGAATAATTTCTAGGATTTCTCTTAAGTATGGAAGTACAAATTAAGAATATTACAAAAACATTATGGAATTTGCCAAACCTTTAGCGCATCCATAAAAGACGTAAGAATATTATTTATATTCTCATCTATATCCACAAGTATAATTAAAATTTAAATGAAAGGGATTAAAGACAGAGGTATCTTTTTAAGTAGAACACTCATATACTTTAACAGATGAAGATCAACTTATCAACTTTAATATTTATTACAATTATTAACCACAATAAAATCACATCTCTTTCAATAATAATGAAAAAAAAACTACGCAACGTAATTGCATATCACATTACTATTAACTTTAAGAGAACCAATTTCTAAGATGTGGATATAAAAAAGTCAAATTGTGATCGTAAAATTATATCTAACGACATTTCATATTAATTATATTATAATTAAAATATATTTAAATTATAAACATTACATTCTAATTCCTTAAAAAATTATTTAATTCAACTTGTAACTATCAACAAATAAATATAAATTTCTTTATTTCATCTTTTTCATAACAATAATTCATCATTATCCTATTAATCTTTGAATTCTCAAAATTACATTCAAACAACAAAAGAACTATGAATTAATTAATAATCTCAAAAACATGAAATTAATTTTATTAAAATTATATTTTTTTTTAAATAATTATCTATAAATCTAGTGTGTTTATTAATCATTTCATAATGAAACAACCAGTTATTTTGATATTTATGTAATTCTATTTTTTTTTTTAAATTCTACTTCCATTCTATTCATGCTCTAAGTGAGACTCAAAAGCAAGATCATTCATTGATAATTACCATTACATCAATTAGAATAATTTTTATAAAACTCTGAATGTCCTTCTGACAATAAGTATAAGTTGTTGTAGATCAAATTTGGATATTTATTCATGCTTCTATCTTTTTTTTTAATCTCAAAATATCTAAATAACAATTAAGCATTTTTACATTTCTTTGCTTCCTTTTATGAAAATTCACAATTCAAAACCACAATTTTCTTTGTTTATCGGTTTGGGCAAAATAATTCTTCAAATTAATTTATAGAATGATTTAAATGGATTGCCCCTATTATATGTTCACCTTAATATTCATATTTATAACGACAATCATAAATGGCAACATTAGGTTATTTCATAGCTTTAATCTACACATCAATTTAAACAATACTAGTGTCTATTAATTAATATATTAAATTGAATTTTCTATATGATATTCTAATATTAAATCCTATTGCTTCTCAATTAATATTTTATCTCTAGTTCTTATTCATATATTATTACATATCATTATTTTTTTCACTTCTTCTTTATATTTTATTTCCTATTATTTAACTTTCAAAGCTCTTTTAAACCAGTCTTTATTCTAATCGCTCTATTCACTTTTAACGTTTTTTCTACAAAAAAGCTCTAATTATTAATAGCTAGCATTCAACTCCTTGCAATTGTTTTATATTGAAAATAATAAAAGATTTTTATTATTTAAAGGAGATGGTTTCTAACTTATTATGGATTTTATAAATAAATTGTTTAAAAAGACACAAAAAAAAATCTTGATGTTAATTTAATTAGAAGAAAATTTGGTTTAAGAATGATATACAACAAATAATTATTTTTTATAAAATATCTTTATCTATATAAGTTGAAAATTATATGTTATAGCGTATAAATACTATCATCTAACCAATAAACTAAAGAGCTAAAACAAAAATTTATAATTCATCTTTAATTTATGATTATATTTTTTATAAAAAATTAAATAAATTATAAATAACAAAACAATGACAAAAGTATAATATTTGTGATTAAATTATGACAGTGTCAATCGAACTTTATTGAGAAGTTCAGCAAAACAAAAGTTATTTTCATTTTGTAACTCTACCCCATTGGTACTTTTATATCTTAATCAAAAAAAAATGCTTAAAATATAAGTTTGAGTAATCATTAATTTACAATTAATTAAATATCCAATTATTTCGAAAAAATAATTATGCTTTAAATATGACCTGAATAGATAAGAAGTGGGATTAAATTAAAAATAGCTCTTAATTAAAATTAAATGATATGAAGCTTTATTGAGTAAAATTAGATTTTCAGATATATACATAAAGTTTTATATGGATTTTGGAGAAAAAAAGAATTTTTATATATGTAATTAAATTTTTTAATTTTTATTCTTTTATTTTAAACAAAGAAATATTTAGATTTATTTAATGAAGATAAAGACAAAATTTGGAGATTAATTAGAATAAAAGAAACCAAAATCCAGAGCTTTTTTTAGAGATAGCAATAAGTAAAGTATTGTAATAGTTGTTTATTATTGATGTTAGTTAATTGAGGATCATGTAGTGTATAATAAGTAAAGAATTGAATTGAATTGAATATGTTTGAAAATGAGATAATTTTGAAGTATAATACATAAAATAATTTAATTTATTTAATTTGTTAAGATATGAAACCTGCTTAAAATTCATTGAATGCAAAATAAAATGGTGAATTCAGGGCTTTAGTGGTATGAATAATGAATAATAAATAGAAATTGCTTGATGCAAAAGATTATAAAAAGGGTCTAAGAAATGCTGAAAAATTATTAGAGTAAGTACCTGATAATTGGGAAGTGGTGTCTCTTAAGGCTATTTTTATGTATTACAATGATGAGCAATAGAAGGGATTAGAATTAGCTAAGTAAGCAGTCTTTAAAAATTTGGGATCAGATTTTTGTTGGCATATTTATGGTTTAATTTATAAGGCCTAAAAAAATTATATTGAGGCTGTAAAATGTTTTTTATAGTCAATAAAAAAAGGAGAAGAAAATATCTAATTGGAGAGGGATACTGCTAATTTGTAAATTCATACAAGGGATTTTGAAGGGAATGCATAACTTAGACACAAGATATTGACAAAAAAGTCAAACATGATTGTGAATTGGATAGCATTTATTTTTGGTTAGCATTTGATTGGAAATTTTGAAATAGCATTTAAAGCTATAAATTCAGCTGAATAATTGATTTAAAAGGATTAATAGAATCCAATAAAGAAAGTTGAAATGAATGAATTTAAATTATATTAAATTTAATTAGCAATAGATGCAAAAGATTATTAGAGGGCCAAATAGAATATAAGTGCATTCAAAAAGTAAATAATTGAATATATTAAAGTGATATAACAGACATGGTGGCTTATTATGAACTCTCATATGATTTATATGTGAAATTGGGATCTAATTAAGAAGCAGTAGAAGCAGCACAAAACTTATTGAAATTATAACCATAGAATTGGAAATACTATTAATTATTAAAGAAAGCAGATCCACAATTTGATTTGTCAATCTATGATAACACTTTGGTTTAAGGTTAATTATTAGCTGAATAGAGCGGCGATTCATTTAAAACAAATTTCTTAAAATTTATAGATCCATTTTTTTAGAAATCTCTTCCATCTTTATTTAGAGAAATCAAACACTTATATAAACAATAAGAAAAATTAGATGTAATCAAAGAAGCCTTTGAATCATATTTGAATTCTGGACCAGTATAAAAGTTATGGGCATTAATGTTATTATCTTAACACTATTATTAACTCAAGTAATATGTAAAGTCATTAGAATTGGTTGAAGAGGCTATTTGTCACACACCAACTCTACATGAGTTATATTTGATCAAAGCTAAGATTTTGCATAAATAAGAAAAATTCAAAGAAGCTTATGAGGCAGCTGATAGAGCAAGATAATTAGATTTGGCTGACAGATATTTAAACAATAAGACAATCAAGTATGCATTAAGAGCAAATATGATATATTTATCTTAAGAATTATTAAGAATGTTTTTAAGAGATGGATCAAATCCATATGAATTATAAATGATTTGGTTTGAATTAGGAGTAGGTAGAACATTTTTAAGGTTGAATTATCTTGGACCAGCATTGGCATAATTTTATTTGATCTTTAAACATTATTAAGAGATGTATGATGATTAATTAGATTTCTATTAATTTTCAATTAGAAAATACACTTTAAGATCATTATTATAAATGTTTGATGCTATGGATAATAGATATAGTGCTAAATACTTTATTGAAACAGCAGGATTGATGATAGATGGTTTGAATAGATTAAAACTCAAATTATAAGATTAAGGGAAGATAGAATAGAAGAAATTGACACCAAAGGAAAAGAAATAATTATAAAAACTGCAACAAAAGTAAGAGGAAGAAAAGCATTTGAGAGAACAATTTTCAATTGAGGGGCATATTTATAGTATTGATTTGTAAAAAAAATTTGATCTTTCAGGGGAATATTTATTATCTTAATTGAAAACTGAATAAGATATTATTAAAATGTAAAATCAATTTGCTTAAGTTTTGATTCATACAAATTACACCAATAAAGAAATTAACTTTTAAGCATTCAAATAACTAGTCTCTTTTTATATCCAATAAAATAGACCTCTTTTGAGTGTTAAATTATTAAATAAACTCAAAAATAATCAAACTGAATCAAACCAAATTGTAAATCATAAGTATCAATTGATGATCATTTAATATTGTAATAATATCTATCTATAAAATAGTGAACCAATACAAAGGACCATAACTTTAATATATTTAAGAATATTAATAAGATTTAAATAAATTTGATGCTGACTTTTGGAAGACTGTTTAATTAAAGTCAAATTTAGATAAAACTATAAGTACATTATTATAAATAACATCTAGAATTACATTGTGAATACATTCTATAAAACAAGCCATTTAATATTTAATTGGAATCAAATGATTTAGATTTCTTATAAGAATATCCAACTGCTAAAGTAATTTAAATATCTATTATGTAGACAACAAATCCATTTTATGTAAATGATCCTAATTTGGAATGGTAAAACAATCAGATTAGTTAATTCTAGTCATCATAGTAAACATAATAAGTATCATAATAATAATAATGAAATGTGGAGTAAATTATATATATAAATATATAAAAAATAATTGTATTATTATTTTCTCATCTTTCAATTAGTTAAATTTTTAAATAATCTAATGAATAAAAATAGAAGTTTTAATAACTAACACATTAATGATCTGACATAAATAAATTAGATCTAAAATATAGAGCAAAAATGATGTTTGACTCTGAAAATTAAGTAGGAAAATCATTAAATAAATTGTTAGATATATTAGAAATGTATTTGATAAAATAAATGTTCAATAGATTAAGATTCTTTATTTTATCAAAGTTTATTGAAGGATTATTATTAATAATAATTTAAATCATTTGATTAAATTCAAAATGCTTATAAATTTTCTTAAATTTTTTTTATTACTGCATCTACTTCTCTCTTTCTCACAACTGGTAATTTTGCATAAATTACTTTCTATAAATTATTTCGTTAATTATTACTTTATATTTAGGGAATATTTTTAATAATTTTTGAACTTCCAAATAACTATAATTAGTTTGTCTCTTTTAATTATCTAAATATGATGCTGGAACATCAATTAAAAATAAATTTAAAAATTAAATTATTTCTTTTGAACTTTCTGGATAAATCTGTTAATTACAAACCTTTAAAAAGCTTTATAAATCAACTTCTAAATTAGATAATCCAATTATGTTAAATGCTTTTGCATCCAGTAGTTATTTCCAAATTAATTTATTTAGATATTTAAAAGTGAGATAAATTGATGATTCTATAAATTATGGGACCATTAATTATAATGTACCAATAATACTCTAAGAATAATTTTGTATTTTTTACTTCATAATATCCATTTATCATTAAAAAATAATCATGTGGACCTTTATTTGGTGTTGATGGAGCCCAATCAATTTAGGGAAGTATAATCTTTTAATTTATGGCATTTTATAGAGCTTCTTCACAAAAATATCTTGTATTTTTGAAATGATTTTAGCATTCCATTTCTTTAGTTTGTGTTACTTATAATAAACTCTCCAAATTCTTTTTATAATATTAAATTGATAATTCTAAATGATTGAAATTTAAAGTTGCTTAAACTAATAACATAAAATCTTCGCATTATTATACAAAATTCTTTATGATGTCACAAATTACAATAAAGAGTGTATCCATATAAAAGATCACGTTTTAATCAAAATATTCATTCAATGATTATAGATAAGTTATTGATCCTTCAATAAATAAATTTACTTAATAAACCGCATCTTATACAAATTAAGACACAGGCAATTCTAATTTTTTATTTTGAGGACATTTTAGTATTGTGCATAATTAATCAAATTATTCTTTATTTTATAAAATCAAGGGATATCCATTATCAGACTTAATAGCATTATGTAATGTTTTTTTAATTTCTTCTATTCTTCTATTTGAATATACCAAAAATTAATCATTCAGACACTTATTTATTTAATTTGATAATTGATATTGATGTAATTTAGCCAATGCAACACCAAATAATTAAATCTCTTTTTTTATTTATAATAAATCTCTTAAATCAAAATTAATAAATGAATTCTTTATCTATTTCTCTATTAATTTAACATTCTCTAATACGACTTAATTCATTTCTTCATAGTCTTTAAATGATTTATTCAATTCCAAATCCATTAATACAAAACCTAAAATACATGCAAGATAATTTTTAAAATCATTCAAACCATTTCTAATATCATTTGCACATACATATTATAAAAATTTTATTCTACATTATTTCAATTATTAATAAAAATTTAACTTTTAATTCAAATTTTCATATATCATTTGTGGTAATTTTAATTAAGAATAATCTATTTAAAATTCCCATGCACTTGGTTCTACCAAAGATTCATTAATTATTTATTAAGATTAATCCATTATCGATTAATTTAATTAAGATTATCGGGATGCCTACATATTTGATGGTTATTATTTATTAAATTATTAAAAGAAAGAAATCCTATTAGGATTTTGGACCATAGATTATCTTACAACTGATTATCGTACCATCGAAACTCTCCCAACAGTTGACTGTCTCATAACAATACTAGATCGAATATCAGGTTGAAATAAAGAAATTCTTGCAAATTAAGAGTTTACCATTGATAGTTACTCACAATTTTATATTACACTCAAACCCATTTCAATTTGTTACTATTTACTTAATTCTACCCATTACTAAATTTTTGTATTAGCTTCATTCTAAACTTTATTTGTTACCAATTATTAAAGATTTTACACTAAGTCTGGTAAATTTTTAGAGTCTAATTTTTAAATGGCTCTAATAGCAGCTGTGTGCTTATCTTATTTTATGTTCATTATAGCTTTCTACCCGTGGATCACATTATTTTTTATTTATAATAACATTTTCTACAACTTGGTAAGATTGATAATGAGATTAGTTTTGTTGCTTAAATCGCGAATATCATAGAGGTTGCTTTTCTTTACTTTCTGAATGCATTAATAGTAATTACATCTATTTTATTTTCGAATGCATTCATTTTCATCACTAATTATGACATATGATTTCGTGCTTCACAGTACTATTGAAAATTTGAAATCACTTTTGCATAATTAGTACTAAAGTATTGGATTACTTCTTTTTTATCAGTCTCCTCTTGTAATTCTGTAACACTATCATCAGAATCAGACATATATTATAATTATATAATTAATATTCTTTGTATTAAGAGAAATATAATTAATTCTAAATATGTATAATGATTAATTTTGAAAATAATTGTGATATTTTTATTTATTTATGCTCTATTTACATAAAATAAATTAATAAAGAATATTCTTTATATTCTTGAATAAAGAAGGAATTTTTTTATTAATAAATTTAGATTTAGCATCTATAAAGATATTTTTGGGTAGAATGTTGTAAATGAATGAGAATACATGGAGAATTATGAAGAATTAGATTAGATTACCCCGTTGGAAATTCAAATATTAAATGAGAATTAAATGATTAATAAAATTTATAGTGAGAATGATGAATTAAAGAGTTGATTAGGTGGATTTTATTTTATTTAAATTTTTTTTAAAAAATTAGCAATGAGGTATTAAATGTCTCATAAACCTTCTTTAGCAAGATCCCAAGTGAATAATTGAAGAAATACATCCATGAAATGTTGACAGAGAGAAAGAAGAGAAACTTTAAAGAGACCACAGAGTTGTAAATCTAATTGAGAGATTACGATGTCTAAAAGGACAAGCGTTTCTAAGGCTCAACACGTTTGTTACATTCTCCTTACCCTAACATCAAAATCGGTGTTATCGGTAATTTAACTCATTGCGGTACGATTTACTTCTCATCGATTCAGATCAGGCCAAGGCCCTCGGTCTCACCGCGATCGATTAAGATGGCCTGAAGAAGTTCAACAAAGAGAAGAAGCCAATCAAAAAGTGGTGCAAACCTTTTGACATCCTCATTGCCTCAGAATCCCTTATGAAAGTTATTCCAAGACTTGTTGGTAATGTCTTTACCAAGATTGGTAAATTCCCAATTGCCATCCCTGAAACAGAATCTGTTAGCAGTAAAGTTAATGAAGTCAAAGCTTCAGTCAAGTATCTTTTCTTTCAAATAAATTCAGATTCCAATTGAAAAATACATTGTCACTTGGTACAGCCTTTGGTACTGATGAAATGACTGAAGATTAACTCAGATAAAACTTGAGTACAACCATCAATTTCTTGGTTTCCCTCCTTAAAAAGGGATGGTAGAATGTTGGTACACTCCACATTAAGACTTCCATGGGTAAGCCAGTTAAAATCTATGGATGATATTTTCATAAATTCGTACATTAAAAAATAATATTTTCTACATAATATATATATATAACGAATGAAAGTAAGTGATTATCTTCACTTATATAAAGATAATCGTAAGATGAGAGATTTTTCAGAATATGCAAGTGTTCTCAGTCTTACATCGAAGAGTAGAAAGGAAAATATTACCTTTACGAATACTAATTCTTAAAGTACAATCTCTTAATCTACTAAACTTCGATAATTATCACCGAATAATTATACTAGCTTAGCAGCTTAAAGGAAAAAGAGTTCTGTAGGAAGAAGATTGAAGACTACCAACGAAGAAGATTGGGAATAGTTTGCAGCTGAATAAGTTCAATATTTAGAACAACATGTTAAAAACCCAATTGCTATTGTAAACTTAAACATTAATGATAATGGCATGTATACAAAAAATTAAATCTACTTATATGAAGATTCTAATATCGATTCAATAATAAACAACATTAGTAAGTAATACAAATTATCTGAGAAAAAAAAATATGAAATTCGTTAATAATTATTAAGTTGTTTTGTTTGATTTTGATTACAAAATTAATTATATACTAATAAACTAATCTAATTGCCATTTGCTCCAATAAACTAAATTTTTCTTATCTACTTTTTTGACTATCATATTTTTTATAGATATCTATCTTGCAATTAGTGGTATTTATTATTAAATACTTTAAATACATCTAATATTCCAAAAAAAAAAAAATATAATTTTAAATGTTGAAGTGACATAAATCTGTTTGATTTGATTTAGTAACTAAAATAATATGTATTAATTTATTATGAGAATTAAAGATTAGTTGAGAACTCCTTATGCATTTATTAAGTTTAAATTTTACTATCATATTGATTTAACTTATTTTATGAGTGTAAAAAATTAATTGAGTTTTGATGAATCAATCTATATTCTTAAATTCTATTATACAAGTTAGTTGTTTTTAATAAAAAGAGTTAATAATAAATTAATGAATAAATTTTTATGTTGGTTCAAAGGATAGGAATACAAGTTTCAGTTTTCTTAAACTGAAAAAATATATTCTTAAATGGAAAATAAATTAAGTAAAAAGAAGGACGAGCTAATAATTATTTATGAAAATTCAATCATTTAGAAGAGCGATACTTTAAAAACTCTAAAATGTGATTATCCTCTTTTCTAAGTTTTCATTATCAAAGAAATAGTAGATTATGAATGTAAATTAAGTTAGATTGAACAATAATTAAATAAACTAAACGATGAAAAAAAATTATTAGAAGACGTTATCTTATCAAAAAATAAATAAATTTCTGAACTAAATGGGTAATTAGAATAGATATAAAATCAACAAAATAATTTTAAGAAATATGAAGATGTAGTTTAAATGAATTAAGAAAATTTAAAAGTTTTAAGTGAATATCCATCTTTGGAAAGAGTTGAAAGTTAATTCTCTCAAATTTCAACTGATAGTAAAAATTTTTATTTGCAAAATTTAATAGACTAACACGAATCAAAGATTTATAAATATAGAAAATTATAGTCTTCAATTATAGAAAATAAATCAGATATCAAAATTGATGATAATTGTTATTTTTGTTAATAAAAGATAGAAAATGATAAGGTTTAAACAAATTGTTTTCATAATTATCATAATGATTGCTTCATTAGTATATTAGAATCATAAACTTTATTGAACTCTTCAAAATTTCAGTGTTTATGTAATAAATAATTATCAACAAAATCATTAAATCTTATAAGTGATTAAACATAAAGATAAATTTTAAAATATAGACTTATTTTGAATTAAGTGAATAGCATTAAATAGAATTACCATTTAAAACTTTAAAATTGTGAGAATAAAAATTGCTATTTTTTTTATTATCGTAATGAAAATTAGCTCGCTGAAAAAACATATTGTCCTTTGTGCTTACACTGAATTACTAATTTTAAGAATAATTATTAATAATAATTTAATTTTATTAGATTTTCATCACCTTAAATGTCAAATATATAAGTTTATCATTTTTTAGATTAATTTTAAAAATAGCTTATTATTGATTCACAACTTTAATATTCTTTATTGACTATATTTCTACTATAATATTCTAGGCCCACACATGCATAACAACTTGTTTTGTTTTTATCATTAGTTATAGGAAACGTAGGACTTATATGAATGTGAAAGTTATTCTTCTCTTTTATAAGGCTACTGAATAAATCATTAATGCAAAATAAAATTTAATTATAATGATTTTCTGCTTGAGGTATTGAATCATATACTATAATGAGTTTATTGTTAATATCTACAGTAATGATATAATAATGTTAGTTCTTTTACTTTATTATAAATGCAATTCTTTTATAAATCAACCAAAATTAATATTAAATTGCTTCATAATCTGCTAATTAATTTAGGATTAAACCTAAAGCAATATCTTTATTTTATGAATAATTTAACTTAAACTATTCTATAAAATAAGTTGGAAATATATATAATCTTCGATATTTTTATCTAATATTTGAAGGTTACATAAAATAATATTTCTCGTCACGATTTTACAAATATTCTGCATAAGCATTAACTTATTATTCAGTTAATTCAAGTTTCAAAACATTTTATGTTAATTCTCCATTTTATAAATTATTTTTTTTATCTTCTTTATCCTTATTTTACCATTTTGGAGTGTAAGTAATTTTCTCCCAATTATTATCCTTTAAATATCGAATACTTTGATATTATAAGATCATAATTCTTTATTCTTAATGAAAAATCTCATCTAAATAAGATGGGCTTTCAACTTAATTAAGACTATCAAACTATTAATTTTGAGGGAGATCTTATAATTGAGCTATTTCCTGTTGATACTCTGTCCTGATAGGATAAAGCACTTCATCTTAAAATTGATTATATATCTATTTTTATTGTGCTAATTAATTTAAAATTTTCCTTACCTCGGCATTTTGATTTTCAAGCTCTTATATTTTATCTTATATCTCTTATTATTACTATTAAAACTTTTCTTAATTTTCGAATTCTAACTTATCTAATTTTAAGAGAGATGCTGTAATTTCATTTTCTTCTAATGTTTTTTTTTCTATCTGCTACTTTAATTAAGAATCTCTTTTCTATTATTCAATTTGATATAATTCTATATTCTTTCTATAATTCTATGATATTGAGTTCAATTAGCTAATTTAATTTTAATATTAATCTCTTTTAATTATATATTCCTATTATTAAGGCTACATAATTTAAGTTTTTTTGCAATTTTCTTCTTCAAAATTTTAAAGTAAGCTCTATGATTATTATTGTGGGTTTATTTGGGATTGATTGATTGATAGAAACTTTTATTTTCTACTTACAACCTCGCTTTATGTTTTATATATATTCTTATTTTATTTAATTATGTATGCTTTTTTATTTTATTCTTATTATTATTTAACTTTATCATTTTAATCTTAATCAAGAGCTTTTAAATTAGAAGTTATTTTTATAATTTAATTTTCTGCAACTTGAATCCTCTTAGATGCCTACTCTATCTAAATGTTATAATCATTTTAGTTTTAAAGCTGCTCTTGCTTTAATGCTTCGATAGTTTATTTGAAATTATATGATATTATCCTAAGCATTTTTTATTCAAAGAGTATTCTTTGAGATTCATTTTTTTTCATTTCTATATTTAAATTTGCTTAATCTTTTTCTTTTTTTATATTTTTCTCTATTTCTTCTTATTAATCAATTGTTTAAGATTCTATTTGTTTTATTTGAATCAATTTAACTTTAGAATTAACTTTTTTATTGTCTTAAGTTAATTTGCTCTAATTTTTTAAAATTTCATTTCTCGTTTTAAAATTAATATTAGGTTTTATGTTAAAATTTTTGTTTTTCTTATCTCTAAAACTATTGAAAAATAAAAATATTACTATTTTATATTATGATTTTTCCTAAAAAGTGTGTTTTTTTGTTAAGTATCATTTGTTTGTTGTTAAATATCATTTGTTTGTTCTAAGATTTCATCTTTAAATTCTATTGTAAAATGTTTCAAAACGATCCTTTTAAATTCATCTAACTAAGCTTATATTTATTGATATTTAATAATTACAAAAGTTCGATATTTTAATAAGGTTTTTTTATTGTAAATTTTATTAACTTTTAGTATTTGAGGGTCCTTTAGCTAATGATAGCTCTTTTTAATTAGCCTTAAATAGTAAAAATATTCTACTTATGTTTATAAACTCTAATTACTCAAAAATTATTTATATTCTATTTTGGAATCGAAATTATGTTCCTAAATCTTTAAAATACCCTTTTTCTATTATTTAATCATATAAGAAAGTACTACTTAATGTTTAAATATTAATAATATTAAAATCAATTCTTTTTATTATTTTATTAGCCTAATCTTATGTTCTTACTACTGATGATAAATCTAAAAAATAGAAGCCAATATTAATTATAATTTAGAACTTATATTTTATTACGTAGTTTCTTAAATATAAATTTATTTTTTTCCTTTGTTGTTGTTGTGTTAAAGGTTAGGTTTCAAGGATCTTGATTATTCTTTGAGCCAAGTAGATTTTGAATTCTTATTATTATATACAACTCAAGGTTATTGATTAAGAATCAATTAATTATAATATTAAATGGTTAGTTATTTAATTGAATTATTATATATAAATTCAACATCTCAAAAGCAATCTATTATTTATTTAATAAAAAATAAAAGGATGACAGAAATAAAATTTAAATATAAGAATGAGGAATATAAAATTAAGGTGAATAAAAATGATTTAGTATACTAAAGAATAAGGGAATATTGTGAAAATAATAGTGACATTTTGGTTTTGAGATCCAATTTTGCTTGTTATTTTAATGAAACATTTGATTAATTTATTAAGAGAACTGATGTTAATTAAGAAATAATATTATACGTAATTTCGCTCTAAAATTTGTTGGATGAATTTGAGGTGATTAAAAAGGATTACGAGAATTTAAAAACTTATAATAAAAACAAGATTGAGAGATAGAAAATATTTTAATATTAGTAGGAGAAATTCAAAGTTTAATCTACTTACTCTTCTCTTATTTAAACTTAAGTTGAATCAACTTATGAATAAGAATTTTAGAATAAAGTAATCGAAAAATTGTATAATGAAGTATCTAAATACAAATAATTACCAAAAATTCCATAATCAAATTTAGTTAGTTCAATAATAGAACCTATATGTGGAACTGAATCTTTAATAAAGACAATCAAGCCGATTTGTTATTTTTGTAATAACTTTGTTGCTGGATAATCAATTAATTTATCTTGTTTTCATTTATTTCATGAAGATTGTTTGAAAGTGGTGCTTCAAAGTCAACTATCTTTATAAAATACACATTATAGTTGTTTATGTAAATCAAAAGTAGATGTCAAAGTTCTCAAACATTTTAAAGATACAACATTTTAATAATTGTGCTTCTAAAAACTTCTACAAATTTAAATTAATTCTATAATACAAAAGTACTAACTTAAAAAGTGTAATAGATAACTATGTTATTTTTATTTTATAGATAACAACACGTTTAGAAAAGAAAAAGCATATTGTCCTTTATGTTTAGATTATTTATAAATGTGAAGTTGAAATTAAAATAACAGAATTTTATAAATAATTATTCATTTTCTTGCATATTTATTTGGATTTTCGAATACATCATATAACAATATATATATAAATGTAATAATATTACCACTTTATTTGATTTAACAATAGCTCCGCCATCTAAGAATCTGCGATCAGTACAAATATTCAATTAAAATGTAGATTCAATATAAATCTCTCCATCTTTCACAAGTGCTTCTCTACAATCTAATTAACAGTGACTATTAATATATTCTCATCTTCGGAGAAAATGAAGTAACAGTTGCAACTCCAAAACAATCCTTTTTTAAACCTAATCCTTTGATTGTAATTCCTAAATTATATGCTTTGCCATTAATATATTTTAAAAGGTTCTTATCAGCGTTTTAAACTAACAATGCTGTCAAATCATCTCCTTTACCTATATTCACTAAACATGATATATCAACTGTTGGAAGTTCAACAATGTTTCCGAATACTATTCTTCAACATATTTTCTTTCTACAAACGCTTATACATTCAGCAACTGCTCTTATACTGATATGTGCCAAAGTAACATATGAATCTCTTAACAATTTATAATTAAAATTACTTTGCTTATTATGATGATATATATAAAAAGGGTATAATTAAGAAATAATCCAGATATATATAGAATGGAGGTACAATTTTAAATATATCATTATAAAGAGATAAGAAAATTATTATTAGTGAACTTACTTAACAAAGTTTACATTTTAAACGTAATAGAATAATAAAGAAAATTAGAGATACGATTCAAACTAAAAGTGAAATTAAAATTGTTTTTTAAATTATCTTTACCTAATTATTATGTAATTTAAGAATTTATAATTATAAGATACTAGAGATCAATAACAAATATTGAGAGTAAGCAACATTTTTAAAATAAAAAAGACAATTCTGGATTTCATTTATGGATAGAACACTCCTAATTATGCTTTTCCTAAATAATTGCATATTGTTATAGTTATTATTAATAAGAATAATTTTATAGTTATTATTAATCTTGTATTTTTTAGATCTATTATAAAAAATGAAATTGCTTTTAATAGATTAGTTTAGATTAAATTATATTAAAATATATTGTATATGAATTAATGAAATTATTAGATGATTTCAGAATTTCAGAATTATATAAATTTCAATAATTGTTGATAATGATTTTTATTTTTTCTAACGTATCATAATTTATAATATTTAAATATATGTAGTTTAGTATAATTAATATAAGGATAAATTATATATATAAAATCTTCTACAATATTAATAAGTCATTTTTAATTGTTAACCAAACAAAGTGATAGTTACTTGGAAGTAATTATTTTAATTCTTAGAAAGTGGTCATACAAAAAAAATCATCTATTTTAGGTTTAAAAACAAATTCCATTTATGTTTATTTATCTAAAGAAATGTCAAACAAACGACAGAACAACATCGGAATTGAGTAAATTTAGAATTAATAACTTTTCATGATTAATAAGATAAATGGAGTTATTTAACGAAGAATAAAATTAAAAATTCATTTTCTTTTATTATATCTGGAAATTTTAATACTTCAAAGACTTTTCATGTAACTATTATATAAAATATGATTCGGATATCTTAGGTGGGTAATCAAATTTTGTAGAATAGATTATGAATTAACCCTTTCATCATTTTATTTAATTTAAGGAAAATGTTTTTCAAAACAAAGAACAAAAATATAATCAATATTATGAATCTTTTAAATGATTAATTTTGTTAGTTTGGAATCTAGATTCAAATGCGTAAGTGCTTTTTAGAACTTAATTTAATTTGATTATTTGATTTCTTCAGTGGTTACCAAAATATTTTCTTTTATGATTGGATTGAGAAAAACCGTTATTATTTTTGATATATAAATATTATTAAATTTTTAATTATAAATACATCAATAAAATGCATAAAAAATTACACCTACTATTAAAGTCCATAATGGTAATTAAGTGTTTTATTGCTTAGATTTATTAGAAGCTTATTCAAATCTATATTATTCTTTTATTTCTTATAACTGTTTATCTTGTAATTAAATTGGAGGTAAGTAATCAGCTTTTTTGACTCTTGTCCAAAAATTTCCTGTTTAAACCATTTCAGTAATATTTGTAAAATAATACAAATATTTATTTATTCTTACGAATTTAGGAGGTTTTTTTGAAAATGGATTTGTTGATACATAATCATCAATATTTTACCCATCTAACATCTTATAAACTAAATGAATCTAATTTAATAGAAAATATAAATTACAAGATATAAATCTGAAGGATGTTCTTATAATGATGCAAACCATAATTACCAATCTAATCTAGGTTGATGTGGTACAACAAAAGGGGAAATTTCATTAATTTTTCCTGGTTTGTAATGGAAATGATATTCTAACCATTTGTTACCATCTTCACTACCTTCAAATATAAGTTCAGGTCTACCATTAACTCCTGTCATTTTTCTAAATAAACCATAACTATTAAATAAATGAAATGGGTATGTATATTTTTAAACTTATTATAAATATTATTATGGTATGATAGGACTATTAATTTATCTAATACCTATTCCTTATTAAAATACCATATTTGACATACTAAACATTGTTACAAAAACAACAATCTTAATTAAAGTATGTGATATGGCAGAAATTGTACTCTAAAAAGATCCATTTTAGAGATTAAAATATGTTAAATAAAAAAAGAAGAAAGTAAGGATATAAAGTAAGAAATAATTCAAATTATCTTCAGTAAGAAAATAATTTCCAATATCTTAAATAGTAAATGGTAGTTTTTTACCCTACATAATGGTTTCATAAGGAAATAAATTAAAAATCATAACTCCAGTCATATAGATACAAATTGTTATTTCCATGAATTTATAAAGTTTATTGTTTTTCTTTTCATCAAATATTGATATTGTCTTAGGCATTTTAATAAAATGTTTGATTTAAACTGGGAAATATTTATAAATGAAATGATCATCTAAAACTACCAGAGTAAGTACAATAGACAAGAGATTAAAAAAATTATAATTTCCAGTTAAGATGATACTTATTTACATAATGAATTATAGTAGGAATCCAAAAATTCTTATAAATCTTGTTGGAAAATAAAAATAGATAGCACCAAAAATCAGAACATAAAAATTAGCAGCTACCATTAATTTTTTCACTTCTGCGGGTAATTAATGTGCCCACCAAGATAAAAAATGAGGAATACATTATGAAGCAAAATGATGTTATAGAGCAGTTAAATTCCACCAAGTTTCACATTAACTTAACAACTTAACTAATCCGCTTGAAAAATAAAGTCTAAATGCAAGCCATCTTAATAATTCTCTTCCTACAGAAGGGGTAATGGAGAAGATTATACATATAAATCCACTCTCCAATAGCATAATATCCCATTAAAATTAACTAAAGTCTTAGCCGACGCTATAAAGTGAAAGGTACAACACCCATAATATAAGGAATGTGTACCACTTAATAAATTTGGCGGATGCAAATGCTAATAATCCAATAATTGTGCCACATATTGTAATGAGGGTAAGAGTTGAATCATTTTTGCTTAGTTACAAGAGTGAAGGCATTTGAGTCACATCATACCATTTAACTTAAGAAATTGGCATCAATCCAATTTTAGAGTATAAGGCTGGAATTTAATAATACCAACTTGAAAAAGCAAATGCATATATTAAGCCCATTAATCTTAAGATTAATTGCTATAAATATTCTATTCTTTCTCCTTGGCAATTCTTCGATGAAATCATTATTAATAATTTAATAAATGGAATTAAATATTTTATTAAATATTCTTTTGTAGAAGATCAATCAGAATTTTTAATATATATCAAATGTATCATCTTAAAACAATAAACAATTAAATTTTGATCGAGATCTTTGAAGTTCAAAATAATAAAGGAGTATTCTTAGATGGGAAGAGATGGATAAAACATTATATCGAAAAGTGGACTCCCTATTTAAATTAGTAAAGAAAATTAAAAGAGGATTATTAATGTTTGAAAAATAGTTGTGATTTTAGAGATTTTTTTTAAAAGTGTCTTTTATCAGTTCACCAAAAATGAAGAAGAGTTGTCGAATTGCTTAAACCAATCATACTCATCTTAATCTTTAAAGAATTGTTAAAGTGGTTTATAGATATCCTTTGTCTCTTTATTCAACCTTCTTAATCTCGTATTGGAAGTATTTTATTCTTATGTATTTATAGCATTGATCTATAATATATTTATTTAATATACTTTAAGTACGTAATTAATGAGAAATGAATTTCTTTTGCAATGGAATGATCTTCTCGAATAATTATGTTTTAAGATATTATCTCTATATTAAACAATATCTTCTACTAAATCAATGCATTATTGATCATACCATTATGAAGTATTTAAATTTAAATGATTATCAAATTAATGAGTTTTGAAAATAGGTAAATGATTTTTTAACATGTATTGTAAATGAGTTTGATTTAATTTCATTTTCATAATTAGCAAATTGGCATTTTTATCCTCATGATGTAATTGTAGCCAATTTAGAATACTTCTCATGTTGCCTTTCATTTGCAAAGTTATTATACTTATTTCTGATAAGTCAAATTTAATATTTAAATCTTTGATTATAATTTTAGGTTTGATCATATAGAAGTTGTTATAAAAATCTCCCAATTTGGCTTTCTCTTTCAAATTTTCATATAGGACTTTCCTTTTAAATTCATTGTTGATAGAATCCAATTAATCTCTATAATTGTACTCAATTAAAAGAATCAAATATAAGTATTTAACAATTTCCTCATGTTGATACTATTGTAATTCAAAAGCATCGAATAATTCATGATTTTAATTAGAATCTAATGATATTTGAAGTATAAATTTACCTGTAATCCAAATAAATGGTACTCTTTAAATTTATAAAAATTTTGAACTAATAAATTTAGGTAATTATCCTCTATGAATAATGATTTTCTTTTTGATTCCAAATTCATTATTAGATTATTCTGGCTTGAATTTAATGTGTTAACTAACAAACATTTCTTCAAATTCCTTTTTTTCTGTGTATTCATAAGTAAGAATGATTTCAATATTATATGTTCTAGCAATAGCAACAATAGTACTCATTTTACCACTTGATCCATATATATTGAGCATCTAATAATTCCAATTTTAATTGTTTATTTAATTAGATTACGAATCCCATGAATCAGAATCATATACTTAATCTTATTTTAGTATGGAAAATGAAGTTTTGAGCCAATGCTTTAATATCTATATATTATGTTGACTGAGTAACTAATTTAGATAACTATTTACATCATTAACATGATCTGGAGTATATATGTCACTCCAATAGTCTGAAACTTTAATAACATTCAAATATAAAATGGAATTTAACATACCTCCTATCTAATCCAATTTTGATATCTCACTAATTTACTTAACCAAATCCCCATGATTAAATTCTTTCATGATTTCTTCTCTATATTATTAAAGCACTCTTCTTAATTATAATCCAACTTATCCGAGTTATGGGCACTTCTTAAATTATTTTAACACTTCTTTTATTTCCTTCTTATGTTTCTTACTTCCTTTACCGAAGAATTCTTAAATACTATGACTATTATGAGTATTTCTCTTTGGTGGCATTTTTTTTTTTTTCTTGATTGCCCGCTAATTTGCAATTTTAATATATAATTAACGTAATATGGAAGTAATTGAAACACTAAATAAACAAGCACTTGCATAAAGTGATTCTAACCTTGCTCTTGAATATCTAGAACAAGCTCTTAGTCTATTATAATACAATGCTGATTGTGGTAAAATAATAGATCGCAATCTCATCGTTACCATTATCTATAATCTTGCTGGTGTTAATTAAGCGTACATTTAATTCAATCTATCTTCAGATTATGTAATTTAGACAAAGCTGCTTAATACTTAGAAGGAACCGTTTTCAATCTGTAAGAAATGATTCAAAATGAAAACAATCAAGTTTTTCTTATTAAACGAATGCATCTCTTAGCTGTTGTACAATTATAATACTGTGGAATATTATCACAATTAAATTAACATTAAGTGGCTACTAATGTTGCACACTCTACTATCCTACTGCTCAATAGACTTTTTGACATCAGTTATTAATATTAAAGCAGTTAGTAGACAAACAATAAAAAAACACAAAAATATTAAAAAGGATAATATATTTATGAAGAATATGATTTTAAGAATCTACTTCTCAAGAGATCTGATGAATTGCTCAAATTCATTAAATAATTCATCACTAGTTAATTAATAGAATCAGATGAATAACTAAAATTACAATAAATAGCCAATCATATTTTTACTTGGAAATTAAACTCATAACATAATGATAAATTACCTAAACAACCATTCTCCAAACTTAATCAAAGATCTATGATTGGTTTGCTTAATGAAAACGAATGGCTCATATCCTTCAATGTTAGCAACATAATGTATATAAGATTGCTAACTTATGAAGAAGTTTGTCTCAAAGGAGAAATTTTATACGAATTTAGTTAAAAAGTCTTAACTGAAAAATTGATACTCTTATCCATGGCTTACTTTTCACTCGCTTCCGAAACCAGATACTTAAAGAATGAATAAAAGTCTTAATTATATCATCTTAAATCTATTTACATTGTTAGCGATGTGTTACATGATAATTCTCCATATTTAGATCATCTCATACAATCCTTTTGTACCCATTATCAATAACAATTAGAAACAATAGTATTTTCACTATTCTATTTTAGCTTGAAGAATAATCTTTTGTTGATCAAAGTACTAAGGTTAGTTTAAAGAGGAAAGAAAGTTTATTGGCCAATAAAGAAAATTGTCAGGATCATCTTAAACAATTAATTGAAAGTCTATCAAAAGACAAAAAAAAGAAATAAGAATCAATACAGAAAACTTTGAATTAATTATAAAATTTAAAAGACAGTAAAATTACTTTTATCATTTTAGAATTAAATAAATAGAGATCTGAAACATTCTTGAAGAGATTTAAAACTGAACCAAGCCTTCATTTTGATAAAAGTGACAAAAATTGTAAGTAAGTATTATAATAATTAATGAAACAATGATTACTTGATATCATTACTTAATAAAACTATTAATTTATTCATATATTTTCATCAATCTACTAATTTATATTCTAAATATGTAATAGATTATATTTATTCAAAATTTTATTATATTTTCTATAATTAAATATGATTCATAATCAATAATAACCAGCAAAATTATTTATTGCAACGAATAATTCCTATTTTTAAATCTTATTTTAATTCTATTAATTTTTTTTTTAAATCTATATAACTTTCTGAATTTCTTGTCTAATTCAAATTTATTTCGTTGAATTCATTATTATATCCTCAATAATCCCCATTTATGATTTAAGATTATTATAAAACTAAACTTGTGTGTACGTATTAACAGTATATAAAATTTATCAATCCCTAATTCAACACCTAAATAGTTTGTTAATATAAATTATTAAACAAACTTTAAACATAAACCAATAAGAGTTACTCTTATATTATGCATTAGAATTTTATAAATATATAAAATATTGTTAATAAGTCTTTGTGTATCTTAATTTATACAGGTATTTTAGTACGTCTAAGAATGCTATTGAAGTTATTCGTATTCACAATCTGAAAGTAAATGAACAAATAATCTAAATTTATACCATTTCTTTGCTTAGAAAATAAAGTAGTTCTTTACGAAAGTTTTTTATAGAAATAAAGAAAACAATAAAAAATTCAACAGCAAGCACTTTTTTCTAATGAATGCATAAAATATACATTAACAATTTAAGAAAAATAAATTTATAAATATGTTTATAGAAAGATAATATTGAATGATAAAATAAAAACTTATTTCTATTGCATATAATTAGTACATAGTTGCTTAATAGAAATATTAAAAACTATTATATAGTTAAATATAATTAAATGTTTTGAAGATATTATAATATAATCAACTTAAAATATATATTACATCTATATTTAGAAAAAGTTGTAAAAAATAATTTATAAAATAGTTATGAAACAATATAATCAATATATCCAAGCAATTTGTTTTTTATATTCCCAGTTTTCTCATTCAATCTTTAACCTTTCCCAGACTTCTTACTAAAATGTTTCTTTAAGTCCTCCAATTAAGAATTAGTGATCTAATACTTAATCAATAGTTAGTCTTTTAGTAGGATCTGACTCTAACATACCTTGAATAAGGGAGCGAAATTCTTAATTATATCTGTTTTATTTATCAACTGCTGACCAATATTTTGCCCATTATCTAGTAGAAATTAATCTCCAATAAGCACAAGCTTTTGTGCTTTGTCTAAATGGAGGATGGGCAAATGCTAATAAAAAGAGACACACTCCCAAGGAAAAGACTTCTGTTATAGGTAATGCTTCAGTGAGTATTAAACCTTGATTTTACAATTCTGGTGCTAAATATCCTAAAGTGCCAGAAGATCTAGTAACAAATCCTCCTTTAATTGGTTCAGCAAATCCAAAGTCACAAATCTTAACTTCCATGTTCTTGTTTAATAAAATATTTTCCAATTTGATATCTCTATGTACATAACCCAATTTATGAATATATTGGATTGCTGCTGTTAATTATAAAAGGATATATTTGATAGAGCTAAGAGAAAAAGGTTTCTATCCTTTGGCTAAAATATCAAATAGATCGTTTTTCTCCAAAAGCTCTGTTATCATGTATTTCTTATCAGGGTTGCCATCAATCAAATCAACAACATTGCTGTGTTTGATTAAAGAGAGAATATGAATTTCTTTTTTAATCGATTCTATAGAACAGTTGTCGTTAAACAACTTGATAGCATATTCTTTATCTTTGATCTATACCTTTCTAACTTCGCAAGTTAATCCATTACCAATAATTTCTTAAGAAATTTTCATCACTTAAATTTGCAGTATAAGTTTAACTATTTTAAATTTTAAAAATCAAATCCAATTTATTTTAATCGGGAATTAATAAATTCTTTTATAAATCCTATCAGAATTATATTTAATCAGAATAAATTATTTTATAGAATTCAAGAAATCAATGCATTGCATTCAATGCGCACAAAGTCTATTTTTCTAATTAATGTTGTCTCTCATATTATCCGATTTAGCTTTGTATGAATGCTCCTCATCTCATTAATGTATTCAATTTCATTTAAATCCCCGATTCTATCAAGAATCTAATCTAAAGTGAATCTTTTCTTTGGATCATATTCAATCATTCCTTATATTAATTCCAAACAAAAAGGAGGAACCTTTCTAGCCTTATTTTTCTAGGAATAATACCAAAACTCATGCCACTTATTTTCTTTTATCAATCTATAAAACTTGCAAGATCCATTAGTAGTATTGAAGGGAAAAGTTCCAAAGAGTAATATATAATACAATACTCCCAAAGAATGAATATCACATTCTTACAAGTTTAAGGCATCTATATTACCTATCGAATTTATTTCAGGTGCTAGATAAACTTCTGTGCCAATATTTTTGCTAACTTTTCCTACATCCAAATTTTCACTAGAATTAAAATCGCATAATTTAACTTTGTAATCCATTTCATCAACTAAAACATTTTCTAATTTAATATCTCTATGAGCAATTCTTAATTGATGCATATATTTTAGAGCACCAACCAATTATTTTAAAATACAATTTGAAGCATTCACTGACATCTAATTAGCAGCTTACAAAAATTCAAATAAATCATAAGGAAGCATTAACTCTGTTATAATAAATTTTTCATTTCCTAAAATATATCTCACAATGTTTTCATGCTATAATCTCTAATGTATGCTTAACTCCTATTATCCACACTTTTTCTTGAATTACTTGATAGCAAATGAATTTTCTCCAATTTTTATTTATTTGACAGTTCCTACTGATCCTTAACCTAAGACTATATCAGTTATTTACATTTGATATTGATTATATATATTAATCTTAATTCTAATTATGTTTGATTTTATATATAATTAATAATTCTTTCATAAAATTAGAGAATTTCATTTTTTATATATAATATTTTATAATATTTTATAATACTAAACAATCAGTTACGAATTCATTAGTTTTCCTCTTATTGATTATCTAACACATCTTATTCTGCATTTCCTTCATCATCTTCTTAATAGACAATCTATGGCTCAACTTAATGTTACTACTTCAATTAACTTCTAACTAACATTCCTTTCGCACTTGCTTATATCTTTATTATTTTTTCCATGTCCTTTTCATCCTAAAATTATATAAATTCAAATTATACAAAATGAGGCTAGAAAAAAGCACTGTTAGCTTCAATCTTTCCTGTCTCAATATCATCAATATCTTGTTCTACTTTTTAATAAAGTTCGTTAACATATTCTTGAGCTGCTTTCTTCTCATCTGGATAACTGGCTTATGAACCTGCTGATTATTGTCTCACTCCATGAGATGTACCAGATGCTTACTTTTTTGGAGCTGAATATTTTCTTTCATTATCATCTCTTTAATTTGATATCTCAACCACTTTCTTAGCTTGATCAATTTAATTAGTTGGTTTTGGAGGCAGATGCTCTCTACCAGGAGCCTAACCTTTTGCAATATTATATTTGCTCTAATATTTGAATTCTTTGCCATCTCTCATACATTCGAAATATTCTACACCATATTTTACTATATCTTCTGGTTAATCCCTCAAAACCTTTATTAGCTTATCAACTCTACTTCTCTTGTAAAATCGTGTAAAATTTAGTTAAATCCTTCAGGAACTGGGTACTTTTATAAATATTTAGAAGCCATATCTATCTTATTTTTATTAATAAATAACTTATAATAATAAATTAAAACTTCATTATACTAGATTTAATTTCTTCAGCCTTTAATAAAATTCTTATATTTTAGATAATCAACTCTTAAGGTTATAAAATAAATCAAAAACCAAATAAAGTTTTTCTAAATAAATTAACACATTATTCATTTTTACCATTTCCTAATTTTCCAATTATTATCATTATCCAACTTATAAAACATATATACGTACTTTTTATGACAATCAATCAAGTATTCAAAATCAGATAAAAATTCTCACATTTATTTTGATAATTGAAGTTACTTAATTTATCTCTTAGTTAAATTTTTAATTAAATAAACTTGTTTTGAATGATGAAAAACTACTTTTATTTAAAAAATCAAATCATAAATATTGATCTTTCAGCAGAAAAAAAAGAAGAGAGTAAATTTGATTTTTATATGTTTTCCAATCATACAATCAATTTCATTCCCCAAATATGCCCAGGATATTTAGGTAATTTAAAAAGTGACCACGATAACTCATCATGATAATCAATAGTCAAACATAATTTTAATTTATTTTAAAATGTATATATATTTAAAACGCGTTATAATTGTAAATGTAAAAGTTTAAGCAAAAAAGAATAGTTCTCTTAACAAGAAATTCTCAATATATATGAGAATGGTAGAATAAATTTTTCAATTGAGAACATTGTATTATTTAAATAAAATTAATATAATTATTAAAATTAAATAATTACTATCTATGCATCAAATAAAATAATATAAATTTATATAATATTGATGATTCTTGATATTATATTAGAAATTATCTTATAAGGTTAATAAAAAGCATGTAAGGAATTTCAAAGATTTTTATTTGTTGAGATAAAATTATATTAAAAAAAAATTGTAATTTTGGTATTATCTAATTCAACAATTTTATATTAAATTGTTTAGACCAAGCAAGTAATTAGGAAACCAAAAATTTCTGGGTATATTGAAATAATATTATATTATATTTTTAAAACTTATAAATAGTTATTAGATGGGTGATTATTATTTTGAATACTTGTAGCAATATCTTCATAATATAAATTTGCGTAAAAAGGTATAATGATGAATTTGATAAAATAGGTGAAGGAACTATTGAAAGAGAAGACAGAAATATAGTAGAAATTGGAAGCACTAGAAGTAATTTTATGCGAGGTTATGAATAGAAAGATGGTAATAATCATTCATTTGAGGAGAGGAAAAAGAGATTAAGAAGTTTAGCAAGTGAAATATAACGCAATTTCGAATGTCCTTTAAAAAAATGTGGAAAGAAATATGGGTATTATGTTTAGCAAATTTTTATAGAAGTGAAGGTTCTTTGAATTAACATATCAAACTAAAGCATCCTGAGTTAGTATTAGGAATTGATAATATTAATATAAAATATTTATGAGTTAATAATCAAGTTTTGTGGTGGAAGCAAGTCTAATTTATAGATTATTTGAGAAGGATATGATTTTAGGTAAAGGAAAGGATCCAATTTATGGAATAAGTTCTATTATCTATAAATTGAATAAAAATAAAAATGTAACTTAAGATTTTTAAGAGAAGTGGGGATAGCATGTATTGTAAATATACGAAAACCTTAATCAAGAGATTTATGAAGCAAAGGTAAGTCAATTATAGAAAGCAATGACAACATATTTGAATACTTATTCAACAAGAATAATTTTAATAGCAAAAGAATAATCACATTAAGTTTAATATAATTTGCATGTTGTATATGAATTTCCGATTGCTAATGATATGAAAAGTTTAAGAGAACAAAAAGAATGCTTAAATTAAGAGGAAGCAAGACAATTAATAGAGTTATTTTGTCATAATTATATGTTGGGTGCTCGATATACAAATGAATTTTTGGATATTAGTCCATAAAATATTTTTAAAGTTTAAAATTCATATTTTATAAGTAATTTTGGATTGACATATGTTGGTACTAAATTTCATAGAAGTTATAATCCAACCACTGATCCCTTTTTCAAAGATAAAAAACCTACCTTCAATAGCATACTTTATTCTTATGCATTTAAAGCTGCATTAATAACATTATGTCTAATGACTTAAATTGATCCTTAAGATTTCTTTTTTGAAGATGGTCAATTTAAGGAATAACTTTTAGATAATTTATTATATTTATTATTATCGGATAAGAAGGACACTATAAGATTAAAAAATTTTATTGTATAAATTCCTCAATTTTTCGACACTCTTACTTATACTAGAGAGTAAGATTATATGGAATAAAAGCATAAATTTCTTCAAGAAAATAACAATCTTGAACGATTTAAATATGTGAAATCTAAGAAGTTTCTTAAATATTAATACTCTAAAGAATTCTTAGATATTTTCAAAAAATTATTAAATGTTTCAGATATAAAGAGTAGATCACTTTTCTAATTGTTAATAGTCGATCCTGAAAACAGATTAGGTGCACAAAATCCTTATAAAGAGATAGAAATAGATAAATACAATTATTAGAATGGTACATTTAAAGATACGAATTTGGATGGTTGTGGCATGATATCAAGGGAGGAAACTGATGAAATAGGGAATTAAAAAATTAAAAAAATTGTTTAAATTTGCGGATGCTTTTAAGGTGGAGATCCTGAGAATGCTTATAATGAAATAACTATATATAAGACCAAAAGTACATGCAAGATGATTAATTTAAATTGTGGTTTGAATTTCATATATGAAAATGAATTGTTATATTTGAGTGAAGATATTGCCTCTCCTATTAATCCTTTAGGAAAACAATAAAAAGAATCAATATATTATTTTAAAGGAGAAATTGAAGGTGGATAGCTTAAAAAAGGAGTCTCCTACTAATTAGATAAGACCATATTTGAGGGTGAGTTTTAAAACAATCAACCTTATAAAGGGAAGATGACTTATCCGAATTCCACTACTTTTGAAGGATTTATGGATGGCTTCAATAAAAAGAGTGGCGTTTTGAATGAAAATGGAAGATTATATGAAGGATAATTTTAGAATGATTAATTTTTCAAAGGACATATAGAATATGAAGATGGAGGATTTTTTATTGGCAATTTTAAAAAAGGATAGAAAGGTATTTTTTTTCTATATTTAAATTTAGTTAATGCTGGTATATATAAATATCCTAATTCAAATATTTAATATTAAGGTTTATATTCAGAAGATTTAAGACATGGTAAAGGAACATTTATTGATAAATCAAAAGAAAATTGTATGTAAGAAGTAGTTTATAATTATGGAATTTGTGAGACTAAACTAAATGAATATTTTGAAAAAGCATTGAAAGAAATTCAAGAATAAAAGAAAATAAAGTAGAATCTCCAAAAAAAAGATGATAAATAATAATAATAAAGTGATGGAGAAATAGAAGAAGATATTGAAGAAAATCCTGGTGACGATAATGAAGATGGTGAACATGATTGATTAAATATTAATTAAATATATTTCTATAAATTAAATGTTCCAATATTAAATTACTCTGAAATTTTAATCTAAACTCCTAGAAATGTTACTTTGCAGATAATACTTACTATTTTTAAATATTAAAATTACTAATTTAATCTTATTTTTTAATCCCTTTAAATCAATATCAGATAATTTTCTTTAAGGAAAAACATTTAACCAATCAGATATAACTTATTCAAATTTATATTAGCAATTACTAAGATCATTAAAATATCTATTATATCGAAAATTAAAAACCTTCTACAATTTATTATAAATAATATTATTATGATATGTAAAACTAAAAATTCTGATCAAGTTAGATCATCTATTTTTAAATTAATAGGTAAAAGTACAACAATCTCAGACTGAATTTAAAGGATATACATAAAAATATGGAGACAAATAAATTAGAATTTCAACTGATTAGAAATTTTATTGTAAATCTATTTTATTTATCAAATTTAAACTAATCAGAAAACTAAAATCAAATATTTTATTCAATAATATTATTTTTTTATAGAAATGCCAGATTATATTAGATAAGCTTATTATATAACATTTATGGAAGGATAAATTCATTAAAATTGAACTAAAATTATAGAAAGATGAAGGGTAAAATAAATAATAAGACAAAAAAATATCATAAATAGTTTGATGAAGTATTTATAATTTTTATATACACTAAACATGGCATTAGATAAATCAATTAAATATATAAAAAAAATTTGATCTACAAAAATTAAATTGATGAAAATGACTTTAAAAATGATTAAATTAATTTATTTAGACATATAAGCAAATACAAAAGTTAAAGTAACAAGGGTTATCTTTAATTAGGATACAAAGTAAGAAAGATAGATTCATTTTCCTATCATTTATGTTAGGATTATAAATATCAGTAAATTTGTAGGTATATTGAATGAACTAATAGACAGTATTATTTTATTGAAAACTAAGGAATAATTTGAAATGATTTCTTATAACTGAAGTTCTTAGCAGAATTTTTGAACTTTATAGAGTTTAGGGCATAGGTTATGATGTGGTTTAATATAATGATTAAAAATTGTTGAAGAAGAGTCTTAGAAAATTTGGGAGAATAGATACATGAATAAGATTAAGAAGAAGGTTGAGTTTATTAATTAATTTTAATGTTAAATAAGTAAACAGAATAAATATTCTCGTAATTGTAAGGTGCTTTTGCATGGGTTGAGAAAATGAGAAAGAAGAAGCCAATGAGTTCAGATTAATAAATTAAAGAATTATTATACTTTTTAAATATTGATGCAAGTAATGAAGAGATTGAAGCATTGAATGAATTAGCTAATCCAGAAGGGGAATAAGATATATAGTATGAGAAATTGTATAAAGTGTTTATGAATGATTAATAATAAGAGCAAAGAGAAGTTTTAGAGGCATTTAGATTATTATCAGGTTCAAATAAGATTGAAGTAGATAAATTAGAGAATTGGCTCTATATTTATGATAAGAAATATAGAAATAATGTAATTTCAATTTAATAATGAAAGACTAAACAATTTATAGCTTAGTTAAAACAGTCTCCAAGCTATAAGCAAGGGTATTTGGATTTCGAGAAATATGTGAAGGAAGGTTGATAGTTATAAATAAATTAAATGTAAAAAACAAATATAAAATCTGTTACAGCTAGACATGAATAAGCAAAAGCAAAATTAACTAAGTATAAATGAAATTGAATGATTAGAGAATAATTTCTGACTCTAACAAAAATGTGTTAAAGTACTAGTACTCAATAATTGCTCAACAAGAAATTGCCATCTTAATAAAAACCTGCATTGGCAAGTTAATTGAATATCACTCCAAGAAATAACACTCCTAAAAGTTGTAGAACCGCTTAAGAAGTATAGATATTATGTTTCATGATAGATGAAATATTTTCTTTATTAAAAGAATCTAGTTAAAGATTCAATTAATAAACCATAGAATCATTCTCAATTGCTTCCAAAGACAAAGAACAGTTTACATCGAAACTTTTCTTAATTGGAAAAATCATCAAATAGTTAGCAAACTAGCATATAAACAACAGCACCGAATACAAATAAAAAAAAATATAATCTGCTTTCAACTGACTCAGCAAATAAGTAAGATTCGAGATTTTCATCTGTTCAATTTGCATAATAATTAGCTCAATAATTAAAAAAGAAGTTTGAACCCTAACAACCTTAACAAAAGAAAGAAAATTTGCATGTTAGTTTAGATGATTTCGTGACTTAAATAAATAGACCTTAATCAATTATTTCACCATTTAAATAAACAAAATCATTATCACCATCTACTAGGGTCAACATTTTTCATTCAAAAAGTATATTTCTTATATATTAAATTTTAGAATCGCTCTATTATGTCTCATCTTTAGTTGAATCCTTTCGACATATTCTACCATAAAATCAAGAACAATAACTGTTTAGGGATCATGCTGTCTAAACATTTAATTGTGTATCATTCTGTGTGAAACTATAAGAACCAACAAAAACTATTTTAGAATAAAAACGAATGGAAATTCCAATCAAAACAAATTATAAATGTAATAATAAATATATTTCATTGTTAGTCAAGAAAACAATTGTTTTTGATTTAGATGAAACTCTTATTCATTGTAATGAGAATCAAAATTTAAGAGCTGATGTATATTTACCGATCACATTTCCTTCTGGAGATACAGCCCAAGCTGGTATTAATATACGTCCTTACGCTAAATGGATTTTACAAGAATTGAGTTAACTTTGCGAGGTAATTGTTTTTACAGCATCTCATCAATGTTATGCTAGTTAAGTGATAAAATATTTGGATCCCAATTAAACACTTCTATCTGGTTAATTGTTTAGAGATAGATGTGTATTGTCTTAAGATGGAGTGCATATCAAAGATTTGAGAGTTTTAAATAGAGATCTCAAAGATATTGTTTTAGTTGATAATGCTGCATACAGTTTTGGAGTTCATTTAGAAAATGGCATTCCAATCATTCCCTATTATGATAATAAAGAGGATAAAGAATTGAAAATGTTATATGATTTCCTTGTTGATCAAGTTTTGCCTGCTCCAGATTGTAGATTAGTATTATAATCAGTTTTTAGATTAAGAGAATATTAAAATTATGGAGAACCCAAATAAGCAATAGAGAAATTATATTGATTATATAGTTTAATAATTTATGTTTAAAAAGGAAATATATTCAGCTACAAATATATATGAAACATTTAATAATTTGATATATAAGCAAAATTAAATAATTATTAATTTTACCACAATTAATGACACTTTCTATAACTATTTCTCAACAGATAAAAGCTTATAATTTGGCAGCATGCCCAACATTACCTGAATTTATGGAAACAGCATATAAAACTTAGAAATCTTTGAAAAGGAATGAACAATTTAGAAAGCGTATTGAAGTTATACAAGGATTCGAATTCAACACAGCTTCAACACAAATTGAGGAAAGCAAAGATTAATAATATATTGTTGCATCAGGACTTTATGCTCCATCAATAAAGATTTATGAAACATCCTAATTATCAATGAAATGTAGTAGAGGACTTGATTCAGAAATAGTAAAATTTTGTTTATTAGGAGAAGATTATAAAAAAATTGCTATGGTCTGCGAAGATCGAAATATTGAATTACACGCTCAATATGGAAAGCATTTCAAATTGAGGGTTCCTAAATAGCCAACAGATATGGTATAATTTTAAATTTATAATTTTAGATTTACAATCCATACAATTGTAATTTATTGGTTTCTTCATAAAATGAAGACATTACTAGATTAAATTTAGAACTTGGATCATTTGTAGAATCATATAATATTCAATAAGAAACAGGAGTTAATTGTTTATCTATGCATGATTAATTGTAATTGGGATTTGTTGGTGGCAATAAGCAACTTAGTATCATAGATTTTAGATCTGATTAAGTTGTATAATAATTGGGAGTTAATGATATTACAAGTTTGGCTACTTAAAATCTTTAAGTTGCAATAGGAACGAAGGAAGGATAGATCAAACTATTTGATTTAAGAAAACATATACCGATTCATATTTATTAACATTAATATAGATTGCCTATTAAGAAGATTGTTATGAATGATGATATGATAGTCTCTTGCGATGCTAAAATATTAAAATTTTGGTAGGGAAATCGTTTATTCACTAACATAGAACCATAAAATGAAATAAATTCATTTACTTGGATAAAAAATTCAGGAATGTTTTTATTAGCATTGGAATAACCTAGAATGGGCATTTATTTTATACCATAATTAAATGCTGCTCCAAAATGGTGTCCATTCTTAGATAATTTAACTGAAGAAATGGAAGAGGAAGAATAATAAACAGTTTATGATGAATATAAATTTTTATCTTATGAGGAGTTGGAAAGATTAGACGCTTTGCATTTATTAGAGACAGCAATGTTAAAGCCATATTCTCATGGATATTTAATTCATTTGAAATTATATTTGAAATTAAGATAATAAAAAGGTTTAGATTTTGAAGATTACAAATAAAAAAGGATTCAACAAAATTATGAAAAATAATTAGAAGCTGAGAGAATTAGTAAAGGTTATGTAATACCTGAGGAACCTGAAATAGAATAATCTGTAAAATAGATTGATCCAAGATTTGAGAAGATGTTAAAAGATAATGATTATACAGTGGATAAAAAATCTGAGGCTTGGAAGAGAGCTCATCCAAGTGAAGTAAAAGTAAAGAAATAAATAAGTAAGACCAGAAAAAGATGATAATTTTGATATATATTTTCTAAGTATTAGTTTGTATATATATATCAATTAATTAAATATTTTTAAAATTGTGCCATGTTAATTGATAAAATCTCAGGTAACAAAAAGAATAAAAATATACCTTGGATTCATTACAATAATTGCGTTGGCTAAATAGATTTATTAGAATAAATGTAATTAAATGCTTTTAGAAGTATTGAAATAAAACGAATATTAAAAGTTAAATGAATTAGATGAAAGAGTATAAATACAATAAGAGAAACAATAAAGGATTTGCAGAATATTAATCATTCACATTCACCAAAGATGAAAACCCAACTAAAAATTAGTGATTTTGGATGATATAAATCTCTATCAATTTAAACCATGCTAAATATGTTATTAAAAAATTTAGTGATGAAATAAATAGTTATTTTGAATGCTTTGCAAATTTAGGGTATAATTGAGATAATTTTATATCTTTGATTAATTTGATAATCAAGCATTTATTATTGAATTTCTTTCAATATATAACCAACCAAAATTTTCATAAGGTTGATGCTACGAAAGCAACAGCACAATTTGCTTAACGTCGAATTGTAAAGTTTTAGTAATAACTTAACAGTAATTGAAAAATACGCAATAACTAGATTTTGTTTTATTTGGTTTCATATTTCTTAGATTTTACCAGCAATATAAAGTAGACTTACTAGATTTAAGTTTAAATAAATTGATTTAAATGTGGCTAGTCAAAGAATTTAATAAATATGTGATAAAGAGAATATTCCTTTAGATAATTAAGCTGTAAATTCTATTTTTGAATTATGTTAGGGTGATATGAGGCTTGTTGTAAATATGTTGAAATCTTTATCTTTGTCTTATATAAATGTCAAATTTAAAAGTCATAAATTCTTAATCTGTGTATTAATTTATAGGGATGACTCATCCTGATGTAATCAAATAGATTTTTGAATGTTTAATGATTTAATTTCAAATTTAAAAAAGTATTAGAAAATAAAAACCATTTTAAATGAGTAAGGAATATCATTATAATTATTACTTACAGAATTAAGTATTCAATTATAAGGTTTAAATATATTAGTTAATAAATAGAAAAGTAATATTATTGATAGATTGGCTGAACTTGAATATTGTCTTTCCTTATGTTGAAATGATTCAATTTAGTTACTATCTTTGATTGGTTTTTCCAAGAAGCTCTTTTGTGATAAATTTTTTATTTTAAATTAAAATAAATCCTTATTTAAAATATGGCAGAGGAATAGGTTGTCACAGTCAAATTTGCCAATTAACCAAAACTTTTTGGAAAATGGGATTACGATGAAGTCTAAGTAACAGACTAATGTTTCAAAGACTACATCGCAGTTTAAACTTCTAAATCGAGAGTCTTTGTTCCTCATACAGCTGGAAGGTACTTTCTCAAAATATATATCTATTTAGATATTAACGCAAGAAGTTTAGAAAGGCTTAATGTCCAATTGTTGAGAGATTGGCTGGTGCTCTTATGTTTCATGGTCGTAATACTGGTAAAAAGGTGAAGGCTGTTGCTATAATAAGACATGCTTTTGAAATTGTTCACTTGCTTACAGGCAAGAATCCACTATAAGTTTTATCTTTGGCAGTACAAAGAGGAGGAGCAAGAGAGGATTTCACCAAAGTTGGAACAGGAGGTGTAGCTAAATAATAAGCTGTTGATGTGGCTCCAATCAGAAGAGTTAATGAAGTATTCAGATATGATAATAAAAGGCTGTTCATAACTTAGCTAAAGGAGTAAGAGAATCAGTATTTAAGAAGATGAAGACTATTGCAGAAGCACTTGCTGACGAACTTATAGCAGCTGCAAATGAAGATGGACAAAAATCATACACAATCAAGAAAAGAGATGAACTTGAAAAAGTCGCAAAAACAAATCGTTGATTTAATTTAGTATAATATATAATCTAAATTTAACATACAATCAATAAACCATAGTTCTATATCCATATAGATTTTTAAATTAAATAATTTCCCTAAATTGAACTATTATGAATCTCCTTAGAATAATATACTAATTGATTTAAACTTAAATGAGTACTTTAACTTACACAGTTCCCATATAATTTATCAATAGTAATAAATCTACTGTTCTATTTGAATTGATAATCTCATTATTATTTTGGAATCTTATAAGTATGTATAATTTCCAAATTCACCTTCAAATTAAATGTATTTAATTTATTTCAAAATATTTTTACAATTGAGAAGTCTCGATTAACTAATTTTGTTAAGATATACTAATAAGTTTTAAGGATATATATATAAATAATTGATATAAATTTAATATAGTTTTTAATAGCGTAAAAAAATACATTGATTTCAGAAATTTTATTCTATTGACATCTATTAAGAAAATTTATATATATAACATATTAAAATCAAAAATATAATACTATTAGAAGTAGTGAGTAAATAAAAATAAATAATTTGAAGATAAAATAAAAATGATTATAATAAATGTTAAAAAGTTAATCAACAGAACTATTTATCAGTCCTGAAGAATTATAAAGAATCACTTTCTTTGCCACCTAGAATCAAAGAAACAGTCACAAACCAAACATCTCAAGTATCAAGTAAGAAGAGTATACTTTCAAACCTTCTGTATTTTAATAAAAATATAATTGACTTTAGATCAATAAGAAATCTGCCAATATCTAAAGAACAGTTGATGATCTCTTAAAATGGAATGAAAGGAAATCATAGAGATTGTAATAGTGTTATGATGATACTGTATACTGATATTTCTTATCAAATAGACTTAAGAATTGTAATAAAATGCTAACAGATTAACTCATGAAGTTGATTCTAATTAACCAAGTGTTTTTGAGAGGTTGTATGTTGTGAGAAAGAGTAATGAAACACTCTAATGTAAATATTTTTAATTTATATTATTTATAAATAGAGAATACTAAACGTAATACATCTGACTCTCATCCTTACTTTACTAAGAATATGTCTAATACATTATATTCAGAATATAAAAAATAAATAAGTGGAACTCCTGATTAATAAGAAAGTGAACAACAATAATTGTAAGAATAAGAAGAACCAACTTAAAAAGTATGTTTACCTAACAGATTTTATTTTGATCAATCAGAATAATAACAAAAAACAGAGCCTGAAGTAAATTTTTAATATTAAATTTTAATAGCCAAAAGTCTCAATACCATAACATATGTTTGTTGATTTTCGACAATAAATCAAATAGATTAACGAAACACCTGAACCTGTTCCTTCTAAAAATCCTTTAAATAAAAAAGAAATTGATGTAATGGTGGAAAGGTAAAGTATTTAATTTTCATAATTAGAATGAATAATTGGCTTCAAAAAAAAAATTATAAGATTTAAGAACAATAAGAGAGATAATTGTAAAATTAATACAATGAATGTACTTTTAATCCAAAACTTAGTACTAATAAGTCAACTAAAGTATAATAATAATCAATTCAAATTTCTCAAAGAGTTTCACAACAATCTTCATATTCCAATTTATTTAGAAATAAGAATAATTGATGATTTAACTGTTACCATATCCAATCATATATCTGCAACTAAAAATATATCTCAATTTAATTAAATCATCTCAAGACTAGCTATCTATATCCATTTGCTTAGTATTTTAAAAATGAAAATCACTTAATTAAAGAGATTCGTTTTTTTAATATTAAGTATATTATTTGATTAGTATTTCTTTCTAATACATCTTTCAAATTCAATTTGCATATTAGATTTTAAAACATAAATAATAGTCTTATCTTTTTTAATAATTTTAAAATACTTAGAAATATTCAATATTAATTATGACATCAACTAAAGGTTTTAAATTTCTTAGGTTATTAAGGATTTTATATTGCCTTAAAATTTAATTAGTTTTACTTATAATGTCTTTATAATAAATTTATCATTAATGTTTTTTATTATTTTGTTAGTTTAAATAATCAGAGCTGAAGAATAATTCCTGATAGTGCTTAATACAAATCTGGGGATTCATGATGGTTTCGTAAATACTCATATAGAACTTGCTTCGAATGATATAAAAATATACTACACAGGAATTATTGATTAATATCCTATTTCTGCTTCTAAATTTGATCATTTAACTTTTGATATATAAAATGAGTATGAGCTTTATGAACATGAAGTTCAATAAATAAAACATCAATTAACATGTTTTGATTCAGATTACAAAAACACAAAAATAGAAATAGGAATAAATAATTATTAAACAATTTTATCTGCTAATAGGAATATGTATTGAGATTGCTCATTTTGTAGTACATTAGTTTTAGATAATTCTTAAATTCCATGTAATGGCTATACTTATGAATCTATTGAACCTTGGATTACTATCTTGATGTAATTTAGAATAACCAAGACTTATTTTTATTTTAAAATATTTTGTAAAAGTTTATTAATTAAAATTAGTAATCATCACGATTTTATTTTCATTCATAATTCTATTTTCTGCAACTATTTTGACATGGTGGGAAATAAAAAAATTGGAGTAAAAGATGAGAAGAAGATCATCATTTCCAAGAATTTTATAAAAATTATAAATCAAATGATTATTAATATTAAATAATATATGAGCAATAACAAAAAATCATTCTAAAATTGTGATATAGTTATGAGTCTAAATCAGCTTTACAACTATAAATATAAATAGTTTAAATGATACATTTTTTAGATCCTATGAAAATGCTTTAACTCAGAACGAGATTTTAAGAATTAAATCAACTTCAAACAAATATAGATTTATTTATATTGAATTTTCAAGTTTAATCAAGAGGGTAACAACTTAAATTTTCAGTTTTAGTAATCTTAAAGAAATAGAAGATAAAGATCTATGGAAATATATTATGAAATCTATTCCTTATAAATTAAAAATATCTTAAATTAGAAAATAGAATTGTTCAATTCCAATTCCAATTGATGACAAACTAACTACTGAAATTACCTTATATCCTATTTTTTAGAAATCTCTACTTGAGAAATTACATCCAATATAATTAAATGATTAAGAAATTCAACAAATGAGAAAATTAAATATATTTGCAGATGAGTATCTTTGTTTAAGATCAATTATAGTAAATACTAATTCAAAATTAGAATTAAACATTATATTGAATTCTTTAAGCACGAGTTTAAAAACTAAGTATTAAGAAGCATTAAATACCTTAATTGTATATTATTTTATGAATTTCCATTTTGAGTTTGAATATATGTAATTGTAGATTTCTAAAATGATTTACTTTAAAGACAATATAAGACATAAGAGAATTGCAATAATAGGATAAACATGGAGAAATTATATGCTTTATCAATATTGTAAATAATTATAATTTCATGTAACCCTCTTTAGAAGTGAAGATGAACCAAAATATTTGTATTCTCCGACTTATTTGCAAAATAAATTATGTTTGAAATTATTTTAAAAAGATCAAATAGAATTTCGTGATTACAAACCTAATTATGATGAACTTATGTTTTAAAAATTAGCTAATATTATTGAAAATCATGATGAAGAGTAAGCTTTTAAAATTATTAATGAGGATATCGCTTTATTTTTAACTTAAAATTCATTAACAGAATTTACAACTGTAAAATAACTTAAATAATATTTGATTTCTAATTAATTGAATTAACCAATCATTTTTAATAATGAATTCTAATGGAAAGAATTTGTAAGAGATGTTAAATCAATAAAATCTATAAAAATTAAAAATAAAATCTAAGTTAAATGTGATAGCAAATAATTTGATTTTGACTTTTTAATCTTCGGAGATTCTAATTAATTTATACACTCTTTAATTCAAACTTAAAGTATAATTAAAGATAATCCATCATTTGAACCAGAATTCATCCTAAGAATCAAACCTTTATTTTAAGGATTAAAACTTGTTTATATTACGAAAGCTATATGTAAATTTACATCTACATTTTGGCCTCGAAATTTTATTAGATAAGTGTTTTATGATAATAGTTTAATGATTATATATGATTTTTATTAAGATTCATTACTAATTGAGTTATAAAAACCTTATAAGGAAGTAATAAAGAAATTTGATTAACATAAAAGAGAAATAATAAAAATATTATAAGAAACCTTTAAAGATGAAATTAATCGCGAAAATACAAGATCTATCGAGTTATTTCCTTGTGATTACTTTATTTAAAGTGAATTCACATCTACTAATGTTTATAAAGACTCAAACATTTATTTTAATCTACCAATAATCATGGGTAATGGTACCAATCTTCTCACGTAGTCAATTTTAAATGTCCAAACTATTATATAAGATATGTATTTATCTATGTCAGATCCAGAGCATTCTAAACTATAATTCTAAGAAGAAGGCATGATATTAAGTTTATTTGGATTAAATGTTGATTTATCTGATAAAACACTACCATACGAATTTAAAAAATATAATTATATCTTAGCCTAAGGTAATAATAAAAATATTCATTTTTAATCTTTAATATTCTTTTAAAGTAAATTAAACAGAGGAATTTATACATTATTTTTTCACTATAATACAGGACAATTTATAAAGAAAAATTTATGTTTTAGTGGCTGAGGATGATTAAAAAAATATTATTATGGAAAGAACTCTTGATAAATTATATAAATACCTTTTAAATGTAGAAAATTAGTAAATTGAATAAATTAATTTATATCATTATGTAAATCCAAAATTTAAGTTTCCTAATATTTATCCAGAGTTATTATTATAAGGAACTATTGATAATTATGCTACAAATGAAATGATTCATAAATTAGCAAAATGTTGTATGGGTTCATTATTTATTGGATTGGAACATCCTTCAATAAAATTATTAAGAAGAGCTATGAAATATTAGAATGTTAAATTTCCATTATATTTTTTAAATATAATTAACAAACCTATAATTAGTGGTAAATTTGAACTAAAAGTATAATTGGATAAATAATTAAAGATTACAAGAAGGTAAACTAAATTCTTATAATATAGGTTTTTGAGTACTGAAAGAAATGAATACTAAATTTATAATATAGAAATAAATTAAAATTATGAAATATATATTAATGAATTTAATATGATAGAAAAAAATGTAAAAGAAATATGGGATCATATGTATTATTGTTTTTTAGATAAATATAATATGTAATTTTAGTTTAATAATTCAATTTAGGAAATATTTTTATTATGAAATGCTTGAATTTATAGAAGGAGAACAAAAGATTATAAATCAATTTAAAGATTGGAATAAGATAATCGAATAAACAGAATAATAAAGGAACTTTCAACCATAAAGAATGTAAATTACATAATCTGATTTATTATATTCTACAATGAAATAAGATGATACATTTGAAATTATCAATGGAAAACTATTTTTGTGTTAAAAAGGAAATCGTTTAAATTTAAAAGGTAATGATTTTAGGAAAAGCGAATCAAATTTTATTAAATGATGATAAACAACAATGTTTATAATACCCATCTTTAATTAATTGTAATTAAATCTATAAAAATATAATAAATATTTAAATTGTTGTTATTACTTTTCATTAATATTCTCTTTCCTATAGACTCTTGTTAGAATGATACTATATTAAAATAATATATTTAAAATATATACCATTTCACTTATGGATTTTTATGAACCCATAGATTTTGTTTATTTTTACATCATTTTTCCTGCTTTATCATATTGATCTACAAATTCTTAATTCTCATTCTCATCCTCTGTTTCTGGTTCAATTAACTATAATAATAATATAATATAATTTTTACTTCTGAAATATGAATTCTTCTATCTATAAATTCTTCATCTGGCAATACTTCCTTAAAAATTCTCTTTCTATCTTCTAAATCCATTCCGTATAGATTCTCAGCTTTAACAATATCTTCTGGAGGAACTTATACTCCATCTAGATTTCTTAAACCAGGCAATTTATATAAAACTTACCATCTATAATATCTTCTATTTTAAATTGGATTATAACAGAGATCAAGAACACTTAAAAATACTAAATTTTCCAAAAAAGATAATTCCTTAATTCTTGATATTTTATTATTTGCTATTCTAAGTTCTCTAACTGAAGTTAACTCAACTATTCCATTTAAGCTTTTAATTTAGTTTTATGATAATTCTAATTTCCTTAACTTTGGTAATTAAGTCAAACCATCCAATATTGTAATTTCATTTCCAAATAAATCTAATTCAGTCAGATTCATTCCATCCAAATTTTCAATATGATCAATATGATTATTAGCCAATTTCAAAACTTATAAATATTTATTCTTTTGAACTCCTTCTATTTGTCTTATCTTATTATTAGAAAGATTTAAGTAACGAAGAAAACGATGACAACTAAGATCTGGAATGATCTCAATATCATTATTACTGCAATCTACATCCATTATTTATAATGGAATATGTCTATTATCTAATACATATATATTTTACTTTAAGTCTAATAATTTTGTTAATCTATTATTGCTTGCTTTTAATGTAATTATATATTTTAATCCATTTAAAGGCTTGAGTGATTTAATAGAGTTATTACTAACATCAACATGTTAAAGATGTTTGAATTTCTCAATGCCCTAATTAAAATAGATATCTAACTATTACATGTAAGTTGGTTAATTCTAAATTATTTGCCATAAAACTCAAATAAGCATAATGTTATCCTTCAGCAGTTTTACCATATGTAGTGAGAGCTTTCTTTAATATTTCATCTGAAATTGGTTGTTTTGCTTCTTTTTGCTTTCCAGCCTATTCCTATGCAAAAGAAAAAGAAGACAGGGAAACCTAATAAAGTTTTTCTTTATAAAAGGTGTCCTTAATTAAATGAGTCATTTTATAATTCTTATTATAATAATATCAATTAAAACACTATATGATTCAAATTGGAAATGATTTATATGATTTATAACAAAAACAGTTGAATTCATGATAATCTATCATTTGCTTATCTACCCAAATTTCTTTTATATCTATCCGATTATGAATTAGATTTTTATTATCCAGTATTTTATGCTTATGTTTATGTATTTAAGGAAAATAAGGAATCTTATTAAGTTTAATTTGATTAAAATAAATTTGATGTATTTTGGATAGGTTATGATGAAAATAAATCTATCGTATTATTTTATTAATTATTGTTAGCAAACAAATTTGTTGTTTAATTATTTGTCTATTGAAATAATTAATTAGATTATAATTATTGAGTGCCTGTTGTTTAGAATAAATTAATTGCTGATTATTATGAAAATAATGGTAATTATCCTTATTATTATTAAAATAATGATTAAGCTTAAGGTTATTATTAAAATAATTGTAATGTAGATGGCTATTAAAATAAAGAGTCTAAAGAAGTCTACTATTAAAATAAAGATTACTGTGGTTATTATTGCTAAAATAATGGTTATTATGAAGTTTACTACTAAAATTAATTTTATTAATTAAATAAATTAAAATTCTAATAGGATTATTAGTTATTTTAAAATTAATTTGGCTATTAAATAATTAAATCTTAATTAGAAAAAAGATTAGATGTTTATTAATTTGAAAAAGGAATGAAATTTTATGATTATTAATCTGTAAATAATGGTTACTAAAATAAATTAAAAGTTTATTAATTTTATTCTATGGGATTGCAATTAAGCCAAGGAGGATTAAATAATTAATTTTCAATATTTTAAGTAAAAGGATTATCTTAACTAGTATACTAAACTTAATTTATAATTTAAGGTTCTATTTTTTTTACAGTTTGAGATTCAATATATTATTCCTATTTATTTTCTATAAGTTCTGATTTCTTAATCTCAGATATTTAATCAGTTGTTATTTATTATTATTATGGTTAAATCAAGGATTCCGATTATTTTTCTAAGACGTCTGCTTTTTATAAAGTTGATCTTGTTGATAATTATTTATCAAGATTTTAAGTATCATTTTTTTCAGATATTTATTTTTTATCTTATATCAAAAGAACCTCTTAAGATTCAGGTTTAAGCCTTCTAAACTTGGTTTCTGACCTTTTATCCATTGATATAGAATCAGTCCCACTCTAAAAGCCATCTTAGCACTCTTTATCTTTAATTGATTTTGTAATAATTTAATCAGATTGTTTTAAATTTTCAAATTAGTTTTCGATATTTTATTCTGGCGATCTAGATTATATTTATGACTTCTTAGCTGTTTATTTAGATTTACTATTCTATCTATTTTCATCTTTTATGTGTTATACATTAAAGAAAAATGATTTCCTTTCATCTTCTGGTTTAATGTTTATAAGTTCATATTTAGATTCTTCTTTATTCCATCTTGGCTTTTTCATTATATCTTCATTAATCCTTTTCTTAAATATTAATTGTTGAAAAATACTTCTTATTCATTTGATAAGTAGGAAATAACTGGGCATTTCAAAATGTCTTTAACTTTAAATATAGTTAAATTATATTCCTAAAGTCTTTCTATAGTAAATTTATATGGATTTAATTTATTTTCCTTTTTCTAAATACTAACAAATTTGTTTTTCAAAATTTAATCTGAATTTAGTTATTTCTATTCAATTTGTTATTTTTGCAATCCTGAAGTAGATTATTGAATCTCTGGATTGCTTTAAATCCCTAATAAGTGTCTAATGCTTTTCCTCATTTTCTCAAGAGACATTGAAATTTAATTTTAAATAATTCATTCTTCTAATATAATATTATTCCTTATTTTTTTATTACTTTTATTAATAAAAATACAATCTGTTTATTTCTTTATTAAACTCTTGATTCAAATTATCTTTCTTTTTCAATTTATTATTCTTATTAAACATTTTCCCTATCTTAAATTTATAGATATTAAATTAAAAAATATCTTTTTTGATTGAATTTTGATGAAATATATTCTGGTAAAAATGAAACAAATCATCTAAAGTGTTCTCTATCATTTATTACAATGTAAACTATGAGGAAAATTACCTATAACAAAAAAGAAAGACATTATTGTAATTTTATTATCGAATCAATATCTTTTAGATATACCATTTAAGATTAGTTTGAATTATATTTATGATGTTTAAGAAAAAAAGAGCTTTATAAATCACAAAGAATACTTTATTAGAAATATTAATAATGATAAGATAATTATGTGAAAGTGTTACAATAAAAGATTAATGTTTTAATGGATGAATGAGATTAATTGTATCTAGAAATAAATTTATTAAATTAATAGTATAATTTTATATTTTTATGTAAAAATACTTAGAATATATAAATAATTATATATTTATATGAAATCTAAAATTAAGGTACCAAATAAATTAATTGTGGGTACTGAAACAGATCTTATCTTTAATGATGCAGATTTTGGCTCTAATTTGGCTGATAATTATAAACATCCTAAAACAATGAGAACTACACATAAGAAAATAAAAAGTGAAGTATTTTATACAAAAACACCAAATACAACACTGTATAAATTTAGATAGAATGGATAATTATTAACAAGTTCTTAGTTATCTCTTTCTCGTTGTCCTTCTTTAACCAAATCTTAAAGAAAATTAAAAGATAGAGAACTGAAAACCAAAAGTCACAATGTCAGTAAAGAATATTTGGAAATAAAAAAAAGTTAAACAGAATAAGATATTGTGCCCATATAATTGCTTTTTGAATAAAACAGTTTTTTAGCAAGAAATCACGAATTATTAATAGACAGTATTACAGAATTATCAGAATCTGTTAAAGTTTAATTATTGAGCAATTAATATGAAATCTAACGGTGGAAAGAGGAGAAAATGTAAAGCAATCTCGATAGTAAATTATTGTTTATTTTATATAACACATTATAATAATTAGATAAAAAAATAATTGGATCAATATTTAATCAATAATAGACTCCAGCCGAGAGTTTTAAATTAAAACATTTATCTGATACAATGGAAATGGTATCTGAAATGGTTACACTTTTAATTAAATAGATTTGTAGAATAGATATTAAATTAGCAACATTTTTAGAATATTTTTGGAAATTTTGGGTAATGTTAATAGATGTAGCAATGTAATGGATGGATAAAAGTTGTACTGATTATATAGAATACTAAATTTCATAGTTTAAGTAATAATTTGAAGATGCAATATAACAAAAGAATATAACAGAGGATAAATTAATAAGAGCAGAAAAAGAATTTAAATTGTAGGAGTAATAATATTAAAGAAAATGTGATTCCTTGGAAACCTAAATATTATCTATCCAATAAGAATTTAATGAATATAAATAAGCTGTCTTATAGATGAGTGATTTGAAACAGGCAGAGAAAAGAATGAATACAGTTGGTTTGAAATCTTTAGAATTAGAGAATCTTTTTAAATAATACGATCGATAATTATTTGATTATAAAAGTGATTTTTAAAAAGATTTCAAATAATTAGGATCTATATTAGTACAATAAAAGAAATTATAAGAAGATTTAAAATAGCCTCATTAATATGCCCAATCAATTCTTCATATTCCTTAGTATGTAGAGAATAAGACGTTTTATGAATTATATATTAATATGCATCCTTTCTGTTTGCATTTTAAAAAAATAGAATTACATGAACAAAACGATGAAAATGATTATGATAACTAGCTTATCTAGTTTTTAGAATATTTAACTACTTATGATGATTTAATGTAGAATGTATGCGTTATTTTTAAAGAATGGGTGAATGATAATGATCGTCTCAATAGGATTATAAATCATCTCTTAACTTAAAAAGATTATACGCAACATTCTTTACATCATTTTTATTGCATTCTATTTGGGTTGAAAAACAATTAATAAATATCTTGGATATCAATATGTAATTTAATCTGTTACTTTAAACAGCTAAAATAAGAGTTACATTAATAATTAAGTGAGGCTATTTATTTAAAAGAATGTAATTATGTATTAGATTTGATTTTGCCTGAAGAATTTATGGAAATTATTAAACATCATAAATTAGATTCAATAACTATATTAAGTTTATTAAATTTATTGGCGTAATTCATGTAATAAACAGAGAATAAAATGTGGAATAAATGGAAATTTAATTTTAAAATAGATTCCGATGAATTTGACCATAATAAATTAGAATATTTTATGTAACTTAAAATATACTTAAACAAAGCTGATTTAAGTATTTAATAGAAAAATGATTATTTTGATTAAATTCGCCATCTATCTATAATGTATCCTTGCTTATTTTATAAGCATAAGTAAATGATATCGAAAATGAACACTTAAGTAAGAAGAGTATCTTAAAAGCATGCAGCTTAGTAATAATAAAAGGATGCAATAACCAGACCATCATAAATGAAGAGATAATCAACCTATAATGGGATGATCAAATCTCAAGTTCTTAGAAAATGAATCATTTTTAATCTTATCATTTTTTATATAATAGTTCTTAATCAATACTAAACTATATTCATAATCAAAAATTTAAAATATATACATATATTAACAATAATTGAATAAGTAATTTCTATAATATTATGATTTTATTGAAAATATTACAAGTTCTTTTAAATCAGTACTTATATTTATGAATAATGTTTAATTAAGAAACGATTTTTATTTAAAAAAAAATTATAATGTGATTACATATTTATTAATTTTAATGTTATTAACTTTTGTATTATTTGGATTTGTGAATTCCTCTTGCCTTACTAGAAATTTTGAAGAATGTCTGTCTTTAAATGTAGAATACTAAGATAATTGTTAATTATCCAAAGGAGAATGTCTACCTAGACCTTCAAAATGTACTGAAATAGATGCAACTTACCCATTAAATTGTAAAACAAGTGAATGTTACTACAGCAAACGATTTAATAAATGTTTAGTAACTCTATATACTAATTATAGTCCTAACCATTTACTCGTCTACTAAACGAGGTTGCTAGCAGAAGAGGTTAACAACATCATTAAGGAGGTTCAGCTTAAGGTAATCATTAAGGAGGTCCTACTTAAGACAATCATTAATCAAGACCATAAAATGGTCCAACACCACCTTAATAACCCCCTTAATAACCACCATAATATCCTCCAACTGAAACTAATCAAACTCAACCTTCTTAAAACAATGAGTAAAACATTTAAATAAGTAGTTCATAAACCGATAATTCGAATGAATCAGATGATGAGGAATCATCAAAAAATTCAGAAGAATATGATGATTCAGAAGAATAGGATGATTCAGATGATGATGATTAATATGATAATGAACCTTAGACATAACCTGAAGGTAAACATTAAATTTATATAGCTCCATAATAAAACAATTTAACAAATACTACAAAATCTTCTGGATTTAGTGACACATACAATAATTTATAATAATTAATTCAATAAGAAATCTAGACTAAGTTAAATGAGTCTGATGAAGAAAAACAAATAGAAATCAAGACAAGTGGAATTAAATAATTAATCATGGCCTTAGCTTCGGCTATAATTTTGATATGAATCATAAAAATTATTAAAATCAATCCAAAATTTCAACATCCTCCAATTCTAGTTCCATCCTAATTCATTTTAGAAAAATTTGTTGAAGAGGAATATTATATCTCTTTTAAAAATTTTTATGCTCAACGATCTTTAATAACTAGTTTTAGAGTAATGGCAAATAAAAAACTCAAAAATTTATAAGGCAATCATATTAAAAATAAATGACTCCTTAAAATTTTAACTCTTCTTTAGAGTATATAAACATCTATAATAGTTATTTTAATACAATGAATTCATGAATAAGGGTATAATATGCTAAATTATTAATTAAATTGATAAAAAAATTAAACAATTAATATATTATCATAATTCTTATTATTATTTTACTGCAACAACTAATTGTTAATTGAATCTCCCGATTTATACACTAGTATTACTTGATGTCCGAGTATCAAATCCCATAGGCATAATAAATGATTATTATCTGGACGAATCAAATTCCTCTATTTCTTCCTAAAATACAAATACATTGATTTGCAATTTGCAATTATTGATCATCTGTTTAGTTATTTTAAAAACAAAAAGATTTCAAAATTTCAAGGACTTGTGGAGTTAATCCATAAACAAGTGAATTTATGAATCCTTGTAGACCAACAAAAGCCACTGCTAATTCCTTGAATGTGAAGTTCTATTAAATAAGTTTTAAATTTAATACGCTATTATCATCATATTTTTGAAATATATCAATCATAGTCCAAATTTGAGTAAGGAGAAAAGATAAAGGATATAAGAATAGTTTATATGATTTCATCTATATATAATATAAAAGTATACTTACCTCTGTAACCTTGTACAAGAAGTTATATATTTTTATATAAAAGTATAGGATGTAGAATAGTATGCCAATACAAAGAACCAAATAATCCACCACCATTAATGCAATGTTATCAGGCAATAGCCAACACATTGAATAATTCAACCCATAAGCATCCCAAGCAAATGGATAAGCACTCAATATGAATGGAACACCTAGGATTATAAATATTCAAAATTTACCTATTGCAACAACATAAAATTTTAGAAGACCAGGTAATTCTTAATTATCCACAATTGTGGCACACATATTGTAAGCAAATATTCCAATCCATATTATACTTGATTCACGACTGTAATTCACCAAAAATGCCTGGAATACACTATTTATGACATTACTTACCAAAGTCCATTATTTTCATCATTACTATTAATAATACTTGCTAATGCAAAGAGAGCATCAGCAATCTAGAGTTAGAGGACTAAACGAAAGGTTGGTGTTCTCAACTCTCATATTTAGATAATAAATTACTTGGGTTTGATAAAAATAATACAGCTACTGTGGTACTACTGAAAAGGGAAATTGAAGAGCATATTACTTTGATCGATATCAATTAATCCATTTATTTATATGAATTTAATATTATGTAAATACAAATAGGAGTTATAGATGTCAATAATTTCTATATATTTAAAGAATAAAAGTAAATTCTAAACTCATCCAAATCCATTATTAAAAGACGTTAAATATTCATTTAATAGCCTGTTTAAAAGAAGTTTTGTAAGAAAATTATATATATAAATCTAATAACTGAAATTATGGAAACAATATAAAGAAGAAACAAAATTAATTAAAAAATAGAAAAATTCAATTTAAATTGTAATTGGAAATTGGGAATTCAAAAATTAATATAAATGTTTAATCAAGGCAAATTTAGTATTGTTTGATCCAACAAATATTTGTAACAAATCAGGGCCTTGTAGATATAAATTTCTAAACTTTGGAGAATAATTTTCGAGACGAAAGACAGATAAATGTTCAATTTAATTTAATGAAATGATTTAAATTTAATTGTTAAATTAAATACTAAATACACATTGAATTTATATCGTTGATCTTTTATTAAGTCGTTGAATGAATAATGCTTTAAATAATAAAAGTTATTAAAGATTTACCTTAATTATTTCAAACATATCTGGATAACCAAAGTAATATAATTGTTATAAAGAAAGTTACTGAGAGATATTTTATTTAAAAGAAGTGCTTTAAAAATTTCTTGATTAAAATATGTATTAATTGTTTGATGTCTTGCTTAGAAAATCATTTATTTAATGCTGGCAATTAGACTTTCTGCTTTTTACTATAATCTGTTTTTTCAGCTGTATTGAGATCAAGTGACATAATTTTTAATGCCATAGATTTTTCATAATTATCCTAAACTTAACCAGGATTTGGACGCGTTAATAAATTGTTTAAGCTAATATATTAATGAAATTTTTACTTGCTTTTAGACCATTTATCTTAATAAGTAGTAGTCCAATGTTAAGATGTAGCTAAATCAGATTAGCGCATCTAAATAATCAATAGAAATTACTTTGAGTTCATAATCAGTCTGATTTAATCTATTTATGAATGACTATTCATATTTATATTTTAGATCTCTATTTTACACATTAATTTTGATGAATCCAAAATCAATATTCAAGTTATGTCCTAATCTTGTAAGGTCATGAATAGCCTTAATCAATGAGCTGTGTATTGATTGTACAACATCTTTGCCTAAATAACTGATATATTTATTAGATATATTATTATTACCAAGATGCTGAAATTGGTCCAGCATTACAGAAGTTCATTCCAAACCCTTTCTGATATATTGAATGTTAACTCAAAGGTTTAGTTATTTCCTCTTTTCCAGGATAGCGAGCTAAGAAGTATTTAAAAGAATTGTCAGGTACAAAACATGGTCTAAATAAATGATAATAAAATTATACCTAATTTAATGTACATGTTTTCTTTCGGCTCTTTAAATTCCTAAATCTTAGGTCATGTTAAATCCTGAATGCTATAATGGTTTAACATAATCAGATTAAACTTCCATAGTGAATGCTCCTAATTCTTTCATATTGACACCCTTATTGGATAGTTAAAAGTAGTCTTACATTTCCATTAAGCATTTTCTCTTTGATATATTCAGCAGTAGCCTTAATAACAATATGGAATTAAGCTTTTGCTTCAAGTGGCTTATAAGATGCTATAGTTCTTGGTTATGATTCTTAGTGTTTGCCTGGATAGTTTTGAGTATGTCCAAGAATCCTATGATTTGATTGCTTGTATCATTACCAATTATAGATATCATCGAGGTTCATGAAACTGATTTTATGTATATTATATTATATTATATTATATTAATAATCATAAGAAATAATCTGGTACTCTTTTTGGAACTGTCTCATTTTCTGATCTAGGCGCAGGATCAAATTGAATACTATTCAAGATTATAATTAGAAATATTTACAAAGTTTATCGTAGATTTTCATCGACTTCCATTATTCCAGCTTGATTACCACATCTATAACAATAATTTGGTGCAGAGAATATTGTCACTACATTTCTATCATGAGCCAATGAGTAACCCTAAAAAATATTGACAAATTCTTTATACTTCCATCACTAATTGATGTGCTCTTGCTATCATTCTCAATTTATTATTGTGATTGAATTATTCAGATATATCTTATCCAAATGTATATCCAGCTCCTCTTGGTGATATTCCCCATCCAGATCTATCATCAGGATCACTCCATAGCAAATCACACATTGGTCCTTCATGAGGCACTTCCTAAACTCTATCTAACTATCTAATATGATCCAAGGTATCAATAGATGGTGATATACCACCATGTAAACAGAAAAACTAAATCCATAAATTTTCAAATGTACTTGAGACTCAACTACAGCAGTCAAAGGCAAGTAATCGAATAATTCAGTAAAGTATTTCCATACATTACTATTTCCATATTTTCGTGAGCATTCGTCATAGAAACCATATACTTAGGTAATTTATCTTGATTCATGATTTCCTCTTAATATTGTGATTCTATCTCTGTGGCGAATCTTAATTTATTCAATCCCTTACTTTCAATAGCACAAGAAGAGTTACACACTCCACTGAATGATGTCCTCTATCTACATAATCTCCCATAAATAAATAATTTGTATCCTCTATTCATATTAATATATTACTGGTGCCTTTCCACCTATTTTAAATAATTCCATTAGATCATGGAATTGACCATGAATGTCACCACATATGATCACTGGAGCTCTAACTGGTTACACATTTGATTCTTCGATTAAAATTTCTTTTGCCTATAAAAAATAAAATTATTAAATAATAAACCTTTTCACATAATAGTTTGACATCTTATTCGGGAAGAGGTTTACATTGGTATAAATGCTAAATCTGATGATCAAGATTATTTGCCTCTGGTGTTGTAATTTTAGAAGCCATTTTAATTTAATTTTTAATCAACTGGAGATTATTTAAGTATATTCAACTAATTATAAAAGAAATTTTACTTTAATATTCGGAATTAAACAGAGTTATATATTTTTTTATATATAAAAAAATGGCAAGGTTAAATGTAATTCTAATTCTATAATAATCTAGAAATGGAAATAGTTTGTACCACAGCCATAAGAAAAATAACCAAATGAAGAGGTCAAACCATTAGCTAGCAAGAAATCAATGAAATTTGCTGAAACATAAGTTTTCTAAGTTTCGACTCATGATAATAATTATAAAGATGCTATTGATATTGAAATAAGTGAAGATCTTATTTCATAATTACCTTTTTATTTAGAAATTAGTGTTAAAGATTAAGGGATAATATTTATAATATAAGTTAATTAAACAAATGTAGTAAAAACATAAAGTTAGAGAATTAGCGTATTGAAAACAATTAGTGATTTATACAAAGTAGATTATGATGTAAACATGCGATTTTAAGCATATTTTAGATGTGTTAGCGAATAAGAAAAGAAATATCAGTTATCATTTGTAGAAATATTGGTAAAAGAGCATTTTCTTTCAAGAAGAGACATGGTGCAAATAAATTAATAATTGTTGAAGACTACATGTTATACAAAAAAGAATATTGTAATTTAGTATGGAGGAGATTTTCTTAAAGCTTCGATTTAAATATCTTAATTGATGATGGGAGAAATAACAAATTAGTAATATGCAAACACAGGGATAATAACAGAAGAAACAAACATTGTATATAGAAGTTTAGAATCAAAAACTGCAATTTTGATTGAATTGTCATAAGAAACATTTAAGGATGATGCAATAGGTGAGATAACATTAGAGAGTATATAGAAGTTTCTAAAAGTTTATTATTTACGTAATTAATCATTTATGACAAATCATAAATTAGAAATAATTATATATGCAAGAATATATTTCCCTGAAATAAAGACAGTTGACGAATTGTATAATAAATTAATGAATGAAAAGATTTAAGATCAAAGTTATCCACTTCATGCATAATTAGATCATTTTGGAAATGTTTGTATTGATATTTACAAGAAGGTACCTGAAAGAAAGGCATTAAGATAATTTGATTAATTGGCCTAGACCGTTATTTAAACAATTTAAGAGTTGACTGCTTGGATTAATGTGAAAACTATTACAAATTATCATTCTCTTTTTGTTAAAGATTATTTGAACAAGAAACCTGACTTTAAATATGTATCAACACTATAAGGAGAGTTGAGTAGTTCCAAGTATTCCAATCTCTTGGAAGCAATTACATTAGTTACTTAAAATTTCAGGTTAGATCATACCACAAGGTCTTTAAAGAATTCTGGTCATTTCCTATTAATATTATCTTCAGGAAATGGTTATTATTTCGGAGATTTGAAAACATATAAGATTGCGAAGAAGAATGCTCTAAATAATAATATAGTATGTATGTTGAATTGTTTTGGTCGTATTCCAAATATTACAGGTCCAATATTTTATTTAAGAGAACATCAATTAGATTTAGAAACTGATCCAACTCCTTATTTGACTAATTTATAAAAGCAGTATTTTTAAACCACTTCTACTTATCTTTATTAGGAAAAATACCAATGTTAATATTAAGACAGGAATAAAATAAAGAATGGAAGTGAATAATTTTAATCATGTTTGAGACATGCATATTGGATTTAAATTATTAAATATAATGATGAATTTCTCAAATCCTTTTTTATGCTTTATGAACGATAAAATTAAAATGATTTATTACCATTTTGTTTTAAAAAATAGAAGTATATTTCATTTTCATAAGTTGATTTTACACTATTAAATTATTAAGAATAGAAGGAGATCCTATTTCAAATCGATGAAGTATAAAAATTTGATGAGATTTTAAGAAATTGTATTAAGGATCCAAAACAAACAGATCATTAATTAAAATAATTATAAATGGGTTCAATACTAATAGAGGAAATTCCTAATTCTTATAATCCAACCATAGATTAAGGATAATAAGTAAATATATTTACAGTAGCTTACTATGAAAAAAAATCAGAATTACAAGAATAACCACCGACGCAGAAATAGCCTGCAAAGAATAATTAGAAAAAGAAAATTAAATCTCATAATAGAATAAAATGGAAATTATATTAATGGGATTGGAAATCGCACTCGTTTATGTATTAGATGAAAGATATTTATCACAAATTGTTTAAGAAATATTTGTCAAATGATAAAGATTAGTAGAATCAATTAAAGGATGCAGAGAAAAACATATTTTTAATGGAGTAGAATTGGAAGAATATCTGCTTTGTTCCATTATGTCCATTAAAATCTGTAATGGTGTATGAAGAATAAAAAATGTTCAAAACAAGTGGTGAAAGGTAAGTAGTGGATGGAGTAGGAATTAAAGAATTTGAGGATTAAGTTATGGGGGTAATCTTGTCCGAGAACTATTAATACGTATAACCTGGAGAATAGACTGAAGATGAGTATGGAACTAAATTACAATGTTATAAGAATTTATAAAATCAATAGAATTAATAGAATCAACAAAAAAATTACCCGACCAAATTCATTAAAGGCGGACACATTATCACTTTGAATTACGAAAAACAGAATTACACTATTGAGGAATACAATAAGAATAATTTGAAAGCAGTCAATAAGAAGCATAGATATATTTAAGTTTAAAATGATTCAGCCATCATACCTTAATTATATAGATATAGTTTACACGGAAACAACTCTATCACTTGTAGAGAAATATTATTTTAAGAAGGAATAGATACTCACATCAAAGGACTAATCCGTATATTTAGTGATTTAGATCAAACATCTAAGTATACAGAAGAATCTATTAAGACAATGAGGCCAAAAGAGATTGGTCTAATCTTTATTCCAAATGAATCATTATAATAAGACAAGAAATAACGATAATTACAATATGAAAAATGGAGAGACAACTTTAATAAATTCATGGAAAAATTAAAACAATAACTCAAGTGTTTTAACTAAGATTTTGTTAAAATCTAACATGTTGCAAATTATAAATAAATGTAAAAAGAATTATTTTACCAACTAAATTTAAAATATAGTACAAGTTTACCTGAATATAAATCTTAATTGCATAATGAGAAATATGAACAATTATGTATTACAGCTTAACCAAATTATTGTCCTAAATGTATATATAATATCAATCTTTCTTGGATATCCAGTACCGCTTTACCGATTATAAAGGTGATAGAAATTATGGAAATTTGTTCTAATGGATTCAAATAAGTTCAAATACCAGGGAACATTGATAAAATATTTTAATAACATCTTCCCTTTGAGAGCATATACAAATTCAAAATATCATCCCAAGAAAAAATGAAAAATATTAAAAAGTAAGTTAAGTATCATCCATATGATTGCTTTCATGATAGATTTGATTCAAACCATTTAATGGTTCATAGCAAAGGATTATTTTTTTTGAAATTTAATTTTAGTGTAATAATATCTAAATTCATATTAGGATCTAGAGATCTTGTTTAAAGAAAATTTATTATATAGTGAAGAAACAACTAATTAAAGGTCTATTTAAGAAATTTTAATTAAGATTAAAAATTTAATTAATGAAGAGAATGATAAATTAAGAATGTGATTTTTTTTATATTAGAGCTAATATCTTTCGATTTTATTTACCTTTACAAATTATCTCTTAATTTTTTTTTTTTGGTTATAGGATATTTATTAATTAAAAGTTAGCAGAACCGAAATTCGAATATAGATGATCAAAACTTGAAAGGATAAGAAAATTATTTTTGACTTGTTCTATATGAGCTACTTCTACAAGTTGAGACTCTCCAAGCATAAAGGAGCTTTTATAAAGCGAAGGAATTAAAAAATTAAAAAAATTAAAAGAAAGAAATTTACAAAGTTCTCTTCTTCTATCTGAATTTAATAATATAACTTTCCTTATTTCATCATATGTAATTCTAAGATAACTGTAAGTAGCTATATCTAATAAGTAGGGTTAATTTGTAATATTAATTAAATTTAAAATCATCCCTTTTTTGAGTTACCTTTGTAACTTACAGGGAAACAATTATTCGTGTCTACAAAAAAATCAATCATTATAATGAACAAAAATTTGTCTAACATGAAGTGAAAGATAATAATACCTGCTACTATTTCTGCCGCATTAGATTTGAGTCTGATTTTTCTTACAAAAAATTGTATTTTAATTCAAAATATAAAAGAAATTCTTGTGATTGATTATTCTGCTTTTTTTAAAATTTATAATCTAAAATATGATAGACTAAAATTTACAATGACCTTGACCCTAAAAAATGGTAAATAATACCAAATAATTTGAAAGCCGAAAAAATTAACTTTTGTTAGATAATTTGGGAGATTTACAAATCACCAAGGCTTTTCTTCAAACAAATACTTAAATTTTCAAAAGGTATTTGAAAATACTTTTGAAGCTTGAGACCACCATATAGGCTAATGTTTGCTATAAAGAAGCTAAAGACTGTAAATTCTTAAAAAAGTTAAATTAAAAGCAAGTAATCAAATACCAAGTCTCCAGATATCCCTATTTTAGTAATTCTAATATATATTGCCAAAGAGAATAAAGACTAATAAGCCCAGTGTAGATTTTAAAATTCATTTTCGCTTTTAACATAAAAAGTAGCTAAAGCATAATTAATACATCTCCTGAAACATCAATAAGAAAGGATGGTTTCCTGCAACAATACTGGAAACTTAAAGCTTAAGCCAATTATGTAAGCTATAAATGATTATACTTTTATCATTATAAATAGTTGAGGAAGCTTTAATGCCTCTTATACATGAAGTAAAGAAAGGATGATATTATTTAAAAGCATCTCTCATTTTTTGCCTTTTGAAACATTTAATTTAACTAATAGATATAGATTGAGGAATTAATAAAAAGAGAAATTGCTAAATTAAAGACATTAATAATTTTAATTTCTATTAAATATATCCATAATCTTCTGAAATCTATAAATATGAATAAGTTCAAAACGTATGCAGTTATTCTAATAAATATATAAGGAGATCTTTATTAAAAGTATAATTCCTATGATTTTCTAATAAATAGATAATATACAAAAACCTTTTATACATAAACTTTAAAGAAAAATTATTTTTACTTATTAGATTTCAATATTACTATTACAAAGGTCACTTCTTGGATAACCAAAAATCTTATTTAGATACAATTTTTGAGTGAATAGTATATCAATTTCATAATTGAATTTCTATTTCTGAGAACTAAGGACTATAAATATCTAATGCAATAGATATTTATAATTTTAATTATTGTTAAGAGATTCTGGAATAGGTTTGAGAGGAATTAGAATAGAAAAATGAATTTTTCAGACCAAACAAATAATAAAAATAGTAATTTATGACAAATAATTTGGAAGTATTGAAAAGATGCTTAAATAATTATGGATGGCAAGAAAGATAAAGAGTAAAGAAGCCTTCATAAAAACAGGAAGTTATTTATTATTTATCTTTGAGAAGTGAATAATTATTCAGCAGCATTGTTTTTTCTTTTTGGATAATTCAGGCTGCGTTTCTTTCTTTAATACATAGACATCATTGATTCCCAATTAGTTTTAACTGATAGGTTTTTAAGTCGAAACAATTTTATAGATTTCTAAATTGATTAACATAAATTGATACCTGTCACCATCTAATTAAATGCTTAATCAACATTTGTATTATTAAGTGCTGATGTTTCTATGTATCCTACTTTATTTTATTCACAAAATTAAGAGACTTCATCAGTTCTTACAATCTTAATCATTTATAAATTAATACTCTCTATTCTGCCAAATCTACTTTATTGCCTACTAACATAATCACAATATCAGGATCGCCATATTATTTTATTTCACTCATCCATCTTAATGTAGATTCATATGTTCCCTATTTTGTTACATCATAGCAAACAAATACACCCTTTGCTCCTCTATAATAAGCACTTGTTATTGCTCTAAATCTAGTAAATATTTAAACTGCTGTTACTTTTCCTATCCTGCTGTATCCCAAATCTGACACTTTATTAAATTTCCCTCTTATCTAACTGTTCGATTTATAAACTCTACTCCAATGGTTGGTCTGGTATCATATTAAAATTCTTTATTCTACAATCTGTTGAATAAATTGGTCTTCCCTACTCCAGAATCACCTGATCATTAGTTATCATTATACCTATCAATATAATTTTGAACAAATAACTGAATTCATCATCCATCATATTTAATTTATTATTATTATTATTATTATTTTATCACTATTCATTCTATATATCACGATTTGATTCCAAAAAATATTTAAAACAAATAATTTCTGTACTAAAAGGATTTTTCTCATTTAAAATCAAAACTTAGACTCTTTATTAAGTTTATAATAGCTCCTCTAATTATATATTATATTCATAATATTTCTTAAGCATTGTCCAACTCTATAATTGTCGCAAATCTCCAAGCATGGCAAGGTCTTTATAAATTTGTTCTAGTATAATCTATTATTAAATATTGATAAATTCAAATTTTTTGTGTGATTTTATCTTAAATATGTTGAATATGATATAGAAACCATTTTCCTGAAATTATAATTAATTCTATAATGGCTCTTATTAAAATAACCATAATATTTAAAGAATTATAAAAGCCATTCATATTTATAAATTATTATAATTATTTGCGTTTATCAAAATATTATATTATTTATTAATTGCTTAAATTGAGAATAAATTATCTAAAGCTCAAATTAAACTTCTGGCTACTAGAAACACAAATATCTACTAATGCAGCAGCTGATTAGTTATATAATCTAAGTGATTTACTTAATAAAACTTCTTATATGGTTAGGTAATATGTTTGTCTTATAATTCGACAACTTGCTTAATAAATGAATAAAATTATAAGAAGAGCTGAAATGAGAGAAAATATACAATCTAATCCTAATATAATACCTATTGATTAATAACCTAGATTATCATAGAATATTACCTTAGAAAAATTAGAAGTAAAAGTAAAATAATAAAGAGAGAAGTAATGATAAATTAAAAAAGTAATATTTATGTATTTGGTTTCCTCAAAAATTAGTGATTTGTATTTTTGCATATTATTTTGAGATGTGAATTTTTTAAACCCTAAGTATTTTTGGCGACTTTATAACGGGTTTGGGTTTGGGTTTGGGGTTGGGGTTGGGTTTGGGGTTTGGGTTTGGGTTTGGGTTTGGGTTTGGGTTTTGGGTTTGGGTTTGGGGGTTGGGTTTGGGGGTTGGGGTTGGGTTTGGGTTTGGGTTTGGGTTTGGGTTTGGGTTTGGGTTTGGGTTTGGGGTTTGGGTTTGGGTTTGGGTTTGGGTTTGGGTTTGGGTTTGGGTTTGGGTTTGGG
>JPFM01000066.1:142702-178448 GCA_000733375.1 Paramecium sexaurelia
AATATAATCAATAATAGTTTAATATGTATTTATAATAGTTATGCTGTAAAAATTCTTATTTTATTATTTTTATATACTATTTATCTTATCCTATTTAAATTAATTAAGGTTTATATTATTTAAAAAAATTTAATTGAAATTTATTCTTACATAAATTATATTATTATATTCTTTTTAACAAAAATGGAATTATACTATATTTTATGCATTTTTATTGCAAAATAAAGTCAATGATAGCTTTTTTATTTTCATCGAATTCCAATAATGATAATTATAAACTAAAAATCAAAACATAACTATTATTTTCAATAGTATTTTAAGGTTTTTTTATATCATAAATAATTTGAAATCTAATATGATCTTAATGCTAAAAACTTAATGAATAGACTTTAAATACAACAACATAATTATTTTTCAAATAATAATTTAAATCTTTCGACTTTAGTTATTAATTTTAAATATTTACATTCTTTATGATAAAATTTTTCAATATTTATGAAGAATAATAATAATTATAAATTAATTTCTACATTTAATTTATTGCAAAACAATGTAGAAACTAATTTATTTTAAGGGAATTTGATTTTATTTTTTAATTAAAATTGAATTTTTAATTTATAAAAATAAAGATCATTTTTATTTAAGATTTTCCTATTTTTCAGGATTAAATATTTTCATTAAATTAATGTCATGTTTTGATGTAATTCTAGCTTAAGCAGTATCTGTATTAATGCAAGAGAACTTCTTAATTGCATCACCGAATATGAATCTTGGTGCATATATACCCTTATTTGACTAATAATAAGTAAGTTGATTAAATTCTCCATAAGTTACAAAGACAGCTTCGCCTTTTTCTGAAATTAAGACCGATGATCCGTTGGATTTACCAGAACGATCTTTGATCTTTTAAATTACTATCCCTTTTTCAAGTGAGTAAATATTAATGTTATCGCCTAAGCTATCGGTTAAAATTAAGAATAATTTTGAACTTAATTATTGCAATTATTTTATTTTAGGTTGCTCAAGTTTCCCAAGGTCAAGTTAAGATTAAATTTTCGTTTTATCTTTTAGAGAAATAGTAGTAAGAAAATATTGACTTTACTTACCACCTTAGAAACAACCACAAATAAGTGTTTATAAATCTTTCGATAAACTGATGCACACCTAAGTTGATGAATCATCTTCAAATGCTTATATAGGATCTAATAATTGCTTTCCATTGTGATCCCAAAATATTATTTTTCCATCTTCATCAGAGGTAATAATTTGTTATCTATTATGGTCAATTAACATAATTTCTATTTTGTAACTATTCTTTTCTTAGTAATAGGCTTTAAGTGCTTCTTATAAAACCATAGTTTTAGTGAATTAGACGGAATAATTTTTATTTTTATTTTAAGTAAACTAATATAAGATTTATTTTGCATTATTATAATCACATTTCATTAATGGATCTGACTCTGAAATGAAATAATAGCAAGGGTTTTAGATATTTGAAAAATAAGCAAATACATAACAACCTTTTTAGTTTTAACAAATAAAAAAATTCTCTTTTTCGAAATACCAAAGTTTGTTAATTATTTAATCTTCTAATATTGCTTGATAAGTTTCAGTAGGCTTGATTGATTTTAAGTCTTGAATAGCTAGAGGCCAAAACTTTATAAAGGAATCCTTTGCAGCAGTAACAAGAAAATCTTATCTACCAGTTGAAATTTGTTTGGAATGAATTTGTAGATATATTATCTCTTTGCTGTGTTATTCGTAAACTTGAGAGTTGCAGTATAATAGATCATAATTAATTATCTTGCCACTTGTCGTTCCTAAAAATAATGTATTCTTCTATCGATAATAAGCAAGTGAACAATATAGATCTTATTCTCCCTCTATTTAAGATTATTGTTAATTTTCATTTGGTTTTTAAATTGTTTATGGAATCAATTATCCAGTTCTAATATTCGTAATACTTACAATTTCGCCGCAAATAAATAACAAATCTTCATCAATTTATAAATCTCGTATTTTTCCAAAGCTTGGGTAACGAAATTTGTACTCAATACTTAACTTTTTGAGTTTTATAATAAACACTGTTTTCTCGGTAGACACTAATAAATTTTATTAATCAACTTCTTTAATTATAGAAACAATCTCTATATTTTTTTCTTTTGCAAAGGCCAAATATATTATTCCTAAGGGTACTAAAAGTTCTTGAGCTTGATCCTTTTTTTGTTATTCTTTTGAATCTTAGAAATCCTCTCTGTAGACTTTTATAAATACATCCTTAAAATTTGAATCTTCATTTTTAAATTCGTAAACTGCAAAGTAGATATTATTTGTATATTTGCCAATTGCAAATGCTGAACAATCTGTAATGTTTTTCAAACCAGAATAACTTTTGGGCTAACATTTAGTCTATTTATTGTGCAGAATTTAAATTGTAGATTCTAAATTACTTTATTAAATAATGACATTATCTTCTTCCTAATTAAATAATGAATAGGATTCAAAATCTTGAGACCATAATTGAAGGTAATGGTAAAATTGACTGTGAGTAACCAACTAAATATCATGATTGCTATTCTAAATAAAATCCAAAGACTTAATAGGACTAATTGTGGATATTGATTTTAGTAGTTACTATGTTTATAAATCACAAACATTGATATATCCTTGAAAATCACCAGATATTAAAATTTCTGTATTTTTGAAATAGGTTGTCATTGATTATACACCAGATTTATGATATTATAAATTTTTTCCAATTTAAATTCCCCTTTCCCTGTCCCAAATTTGTATGATTCCGTCATTATTTCCTGAAATAATATGATTTTTAATAGAAAAAATACAAGAAGTAATGGTAGAATTAAAATTTGAATTTTATTATTAGAGTAAGGCTTATAAGTCCCAAATCTATATTGTCCCTTTTTAATTAATTGTAGCAATCAGTAATTCTGTAATTTTGGTAATATATTTGATTTAAAAATCCAACATAGTGCAAGAAACAATCTTTTTCTCTTTATAATTCCATAATCTCATATAAGTTATATTATTTTTGTAGGAGAGTGATAATAAATATTTATCATCATCCACAAATTTAAATTTAAGTTAGTTCTCATTTTTAATTTCTAATGATGTAAATTGTAAAACAGTCATGCAATTTTCTTCTACTTATGTTTAAATTAAAGCTTATTAATCTATTATTAATAATATACTCACATAATTATCATGAGATTCTGTTTATTATAAGTATCCTAATGTAATATAATTTTGATTCAAACTAATTTCAAAACAATAATATTTTAAGAAATGTTTACATTTAGGAATTTTTTCTTTCTAATTTTTATTATCTAATTGGCTATCACAATTTTCATGCTAGCATTTATAAAAAAATTCATAAATTTTTTTTTCAAGACAAATTAGTATTTTTTGTTCTGATGCAATTATAATATGTTCTCCAAGTATCCCTATTTGAGTAAAGTTTTTTATTTAAGTATTTTGTAAAGATATTTCATCTTTAGCATCATTACTTATAATTTTTTCTTCTTCATTGAAATCAGTTTTAATTGTTTTTATAAATTTATCTGACACTACAATAATTTCATTCTCTTTATTTGTGAAGCACATAGCCTCAACAGTAAAGCTTTCAGGAAATTTAAAAATTTTTGTTTTTGTTAATGAAATTAAAATAATTTTATCATTACAAAGCAATGCAATTTGTGAATCATGTTAAGATATAAGAATATATTTTAGATTTTGTTATTCAAATTCTTTTAAAGTGAATTTGTCTTCAACTTACTCTTTGTAATCATACCAACGATCCTTATACTTAGACACACATAGTAATCTATCTCTAGATTTGACATAGTGAAAATGTTATAGATCATTGCGTTAAATCTTGGTTTCAATGCTTGGTAATTCATCAATTTGTATATCAGTCCATTAAACATCGTTTAGATTTGCAAAATTAAAATTACATTAAGAAATGTTAACTTTACTAAATTTTGAATTGTTCAATTAAGATTCAAAAAAGTTACCCTTAACCAATTCAATATCATTAATTTGAATGTTACTTAGATCTGCATTTGTTGAAGATAATGAACATTTCAACTTATGAAGAAGGTATAAACTGTTAGAACTTGCCTGCATTATTCTTTAAGCAATCTCTTAATCAGAATATTAATTTTATGAAATAGTTTAAGAAGCTAAATTTTATGTCTGTGATCTTTTAATGCTAATATTTTGGCTTATTTTTACTTTATCTTATTCCTTTATTTATTCATGGATATATTTAGAAAACTAGACAATATCATATAATTTTTATTACAAAAAGGAATTGCTACTTAACTTATCCACCATAAATTTAACAACACCATTTAAGAAATCTTTGGATAAATTATGAACACATAAATCATCTAGCTAAGCATCAATTTCATTTATATCCTTTTTTGTCAATTAGTTCTTTTAATACAAATCTGGATTGCATAATTCTAATGATTAGATTAACCACTTTGCTACTAAAAATTCTTATAATGATTTATGATTAAAAGAATATATTCCATATTGTTATTTTAATGGCATTATTTTTCTAAATAACTTTTTTATTTAACCTTATTCTTATTCATCATTAAAATAAATGTCTCTCCAATCAGAATCTTTGTTCTTTTAGAACAATTAAATTCGCGGTATATATTTTACTTAACTTAATTATGAAAGCGTCATATCATTAGCTAATCTATGCGTGAATTCCCAAAGATCGGCTAAATTTGAAATATAAACTAAAGATTCTCCTGAATCCTTTAATTTATTTATCTATCTTTTAAAGTATTAAGCAAAAAATTAATCATAAAAGTCGTATGAGCACAAAGGATCTAATCTTAGAGCACTTTATAGATTTTTAAAATTTTCCAATTTATCAAAATATTTATTAATAATTTATTCTCTATCACTATCATTTGATACTTTTAAATGTTCTTCTAAAAATTTCTCATTACTTACAATTCTCTGCCATTCCTTTTAAATCTATTCTCTAGACATATTATTCAACTATTATAACTTTTTAAAAAATGATTCTTTAAATGTATTTAATTCTTATCTATGTTTAATCATTTAAGGTAAAACAGACGCAACTATTTCTATCATAAATGGTGTTTCTAATAAAGAATCTAGGTCCATTTCTTTAATATTCTTTTAGTAGTACTCTTAGCACCATACTTCTTCCAATTATTATGTCATTGAAAAACTTATATCTCCTGTTACAAAGCTATCACACAAAGATGAGATTTTATTTATTTAACTTTTCGATAATAAGAATTTCTTATCTTTTTTATCATCTTATTATTCATTATCATTTATTACTTTAAGCACTTCGATAAATAATTCTTCAAATGCAAAAAATCCTGGATTATCTTTCTAATTAAAAAAGAAATCTTTGATTATTTTTTTGACTTATAATATGCAATAATTCTCTATAAATATATTTACTTATTCACGACTAAAATTTAACAGTCTGATCTCTTTATAATATTAGAGATTGTCTCTTTCAGGTAAAAACCATGATCTATAATCACTGTTAACAAACATCTCTGATCTTGATGTAGTTATTATTTTGGGAAATTTTTATTCATCTGATTAACATCTCCATTTATATAACTTGTTGGATAAAATCAAATTTCTATTTGTAAATTCTGATTTAATTTCATCATAACTATCCATAATAATAATTAGTTTAAATTAATTTTATTCAACTGCTTCTTTGAATTCGAGGATTTATTTATCATTAAATCTGTAGTTGTCTGATTTCAATGTTTCTTCCATAGCCATAGAGAGCGGATCTGTTAATTAAGGCAAAAAAATTAGGATTGGAATTATAGGAATAGACTCGGCTATATTCATATTCTTTTTGTATAATAGCCATAAAAATTCCTCAATCTTTCTCGCTGCAGTACTCTTACCTGATCCTGCTTGTCCATGAATTAATAAACTCGATTTCTATTACTTCCAAATAAATTCGTTTATTTCTCCGTTGCCAAACAAATCATCTGTATATAAAGGAGTTTCTTCATCTTCAATATTCTCTAAAACTTACTTTTCTTTAGTTTTTATAGGAACATAAAAATTCTCAGAGTTAAAAATAATTCTCTATTGTAGCACTCTCTACATACGAATAACCAATAAATCTTTTATACTTCTCCCTTGCAATTATTGTATATCCTTATGAATTTAATCGATTGATCCCTACAAATTTTTAAGTTAAGATTATATATTGACTAAATCATTTTTTATATCTTAAAAGAATAATAAACTAGTTCCTAAAGAATTTCCTAATCTCTCAGCATTCTTGATTATACCTTATATTTCGCTTTCTAATTCAACGTACCTCTTTTTGTATTTAGATTTCTCATATTATTTTGTTTCTATTGTTATCTTATAGGCGATATCGTTTAACTCTTCTAACTTTTATTTTATTTTACTTTAAACATCATCTTCTTATGATGCCCAACATTATTAAAACATTGTAACAACTTAATTTTAGTCTTACTCATCTAATAATTACTTGTTTCGCTTATCTGTTTCATAAATTTAAAATCTAACTAATTAGCCTTTTGCTAAATCAACAGTGGCCTAAGTTAAGCAACTATTTTTAAACTACAATAATTCATATATGCATGATTATCTAATTCTCCATTTATTTTTATTTATTAAATCACTTGCTGCCTCCTTAAATTAATCATAATAACTTGGATCTGATGTTACATCTTCTTTCTTCCAGATCTATGTTAATATGAAGAATATTTCTGATTTTAAATTAGGGTTAAGGTCAATTTTAAATTAATCAAACAATGTTTGAAGAGAATGGTATTAATATACTTATTCAGGTAATTTTTCCTCATACTTACCAACTAAATCTTTCATTATTTTTTCATTTTAATCAATCTTATTCTTATATGAACTTGCTCTTTTAAGGAGTAATGAATTATTGATTAAAGTTGAAAATATTCCTTATTATTAGTTAATAAATTTTAAATTATCAAATTGGATTTGAACATTATGTTCAATCTCTTTTAATATTCCAATTAAACTATTGAAAAATTCCTTTGTTTAATTAAATGAGAATTCTCTATTGCCATCTTAATTTTCTTATTCTTATTAATTTTATATTTTAAACTCTTTAAGTTTATCAAATAACTGGTTTACTTCTAGATATAACTCTTATTTAAAACTATTATCTTCTTCTTAAATGGTTTTATAACCTTAGGCTAACTCTATCTTTTCTATATATTATTTTATTAATTATTTTTTACTATTAATCTAATCAGTTATATCTTAGGATTAATTATTATTCTTTTTCTACCATTTTGTAAATTATGTGGAGTAATTTTGATTATAAAGACTAATTTAGAATAGTGAATCGGTATTTTTCAAATATATTGCTTGATTATCTGGGTATTCAATTGAATATTAAACAAGAATATCATTATTTTAAAAAAATTACAATTCATCTTAATCTTTATTATTATTTCTTTCATAAGCATTTAAAATATCATTTATCATTTAAACAGCTCTTTTGAGTTATATAATATCATCAAGAAATTTTTGATGTTCACTCTAAATAGCTTAAAATATTGATTAACAAATATAAATTACACCTTCCTCTTTTACCTTCCTTAGTGTTTCTTTGTGGATTTGATAAACCATATTGAGAGTCTGAAACTTTCGTAAAGTTATGTTTTTCAAGATTTAATAAATTACGTTTCTTTTCTACTAACTCTTTACAATCAATTTATATTTTATGCAAGTTTCATATTTGCTATAAAAATACTTAATACATCTTTGAATAGATTATATGGAAGCTAATTGTTATGAAAATCCTTTTAAGGATTAAATTATTTGAATTGTTTATTCATCATTATATTAGTTTTTATCTAATTCTTAAATATAAAACTTCATTTTAATTAATAATCTTAAATTCCAACGAAGAAATGCTGATCCTTTCTCTAACAATGAAATACCTTCTTAAAATCCTAATAAATAATTTTTATCATTATTCATCTTATGTTTAGATTCTTCAATTTTTATATATTTTAATCTTGTCTACAAGTGTTGGAGATTGATAACTTCAAATGGTGTCTATTTGTAAGTTTATACTATTTCTTCAAAATCATTATTTTTTTTTTTTTTTAGATCTGTTCTTTGATATTTCCTCTAAAATATCTAAAATATTCAATTAATATCTTTAATCTTGAATAATCGAATCAGATCCTTGTTAATTCCTTTCATTTATTATAAAATCTTTTCCAAATTCTACTGTTGCTTCATTTTTAATTTTTTCTTTATCTTGTTCTTTATCTTTAATTTTATCTTTTTCTTTATCCTTATCTTTATCTTGTTCTTTATCCTTTTCCTTTTCCTTATCTTTATTATCTTTATCTATATCTTTATCTTAAAATGAATTTTTTTGAATGCTTTTTAAGAAAAATGAAACAAAGATTTTACATTAGCTTTTTTTCAATTTAACAATTTCTTCAAACCATACCTCCTCAGATTTCTAATCTCCTTTATTATCTTTACTTTTATTAACAACTTATGATTATTAAAAGTATTAACTCTATTATATTAGAGGACTTTATTTCGGAGATTCTAGTTCATTTTTTTTAGGATTATCAATTTCATGTAACGAATAAATATATTCCAATAATTATATAGTATTAGTAATAGCTTTAGATAGATTATTATTAATATCTTATATTTTAGATTTGTTTGTAATGCTCAATAATTCAATATGTTATTAAAATTATAGTTAAGCTTTTTTAATTTCTTGCGCATTATGTTACATTATAGAAATAGTACTTAAATTAAATTAGAATGCATCATAATTTTCCTTTTCCATAGATTAAGTAAGTTTTGAAGAGTATAAAGTCTCAAAACTTGGTATCTATTAATATCCATATAAAATAGAATATTATAATCTTCCCAGCTCTTATAACTGTGAAATGTTCTAATAGAGTAATTTAGCAGTAGAATTACTTTCAATTAGTTTGCTGTCTAAATTTAACCAACATATCTCTTCAGTTTAGTTTTAACCCAAATCTATTTTATTTTTATGAATAAAATGCTATTCTGATATCTAAAGAATTTATATCATTTTGTAAGGAAGAATCAATTTTTATTAGAATAATTGTGATAATACTTTAGTCCAAGTACACCATATTTACCAATCTGAAGATTAGCTAATTACTTCCTGATATACTTTGTTTAATCGTTCCAAGTGATCAGAATTAGGATTTGTATTTATTTATAGTTTATTCACAATTTCATATTTGAGTTGCAATAAGGCAAATATTATCTTAAGCATCTTCTTCCTACAAGCTTTATCATGTTCATGATAGATATAAATTACACTTCTCTTTAAACTATCTAAAAACTAATCATTTATAGAGAAGGATAGAAATGAAGTAGCTGCTCCAATTAGAAAAGATTAAGCTATTTCCTATAATTCATCATTATTTGTTGGGACAATTGTAAATATTGACTCTATAATATAGAGCTCGTAATCTAAATTATTTTGGTATTTGCCAATATTTTATTCAATCTCAATTTCTTATTTAATTTCATTTATTGCATCTAAGTATTTAGCTTAATCTTCTTTTTTCATAAATCTGTCTGAATTTTTAGTATTTATATAAAAACAGAAAACTATCCAAGATAATAAAGAGATTATTTATGATAAATAGACAGAATATCCTACGAAGCCTTTTATCAGTATTTTTAAAGCTTCAAGTAAAGGTTTGATATTATTTAATACCACGTCTACGATTTAATTTCCATCTTCATCATTTACAATAATGCCCCATAATTCTTATCGATTATCTAAGAAGAATTAGAAACTAAACATAAGTTTTTCTTTTTCACTCATAGCAATAATTGCATTTTTAAAAATCGATTCACTATGATATTAAATTGATGAGGCCATTGTTTTTTTATCATTTTTATAAACCTTTTGCTGACCTCTTTGTTTTTCTTTTTCATGCTTTTTTTGAATTTTTTTGGAAGCACCACAACCTCCACCTCTTAAAGAATTAATGTTCATTGAAAATAATAAAATAATATTTAACAGATTTAAAATCTTAATTTTTGCAACGAGTGATTTTAAATATTTTTCTTTACTTATATGATATGAAATATTTGTAATAATGTATATATAATTTATTATTATATATAAAATGGAATAATTAGAATAGTGTGTAATGAATATCTGTATTGATGTTTATAATCTAATAATGAATTAAAAATGATATTAATATAATAGTAGTAATGAATCAATCGACCGGATTAGATGATTAGACCTTAAAAGAGAATTTATCAAGATTAAGTAATCTGATGACTACATAAAAAAAGAATAAGATGGATTAAAAACCAGATTTACAAAATTAGTTGATTAAAAAGACCATATTTATGAATTTGAAATTCTTTGTTAAACCTTAAGTGCAAAAAGTTCAAATACAAAAAAATACAAAAGTTCCAGAAACGACATCCACCCAAAGTTAGACTCCAAAAACTATCACAAAATAATAAATGTATAGACCATAATCAATGGCTCTTTTTAAGTAAATTTCTGAATTCAGAGAAGTAAAAAATTAAGAGAGTTCAATCAAATAGGAATTATCTCATTATAAAGATTGGGTAGGGTTGTCAGTAGTTGATAGAAATGAAATATTTCAAAAAAAGAAGCAATTGAAAATTAAAAGACTTCAGGAAGAGAAAGAATAATAAATAATTAGTGCTTGTACATTTACACCTAAGCTGTCTTAATAAATGAAATATTCAAGTCCATAATCTTAGATAATAAGTAAATCATATCTTGATTTACATAAATAAAAACAGAATTATAATGATAAATTATATTGATTTCTTAAATTTCGTTTTTCGATTAGAAACCTAAGATTATTATATCAATAAAAGATTCTATAAATTATTAATTAATAACTATTTTATCAACTTTTTTTGAATCTTATAAAAAAACTCTAAATCTTAAGAATTTAATAATAAATCATATTTAAATATATTCAATCATACATAGCAAAAATTAATTAATATGGTATACATCAGATTGCATTAAAAGATCTGATATGAATTAATTTAAATACTAATTTTAGAACGAGAGAAATATTTATTAATTTAATACAAATGATTTAAACTGGTTTAAATATTGTACTTGAAGATTCTCCAAAAGAAACATTAGGTGAATTGAATAAATTTAAAGAAGGGCCATACAATGGAATTTTGATCACAGGAAGACCAGGAACAGGTAAGACATTTTTATGCAAATATTATGCATAAATAAATGATATGAGTCATTTATTTTTTAATTGTGTAAATGAATTCTAGAATTTGGAAGGATCTTAAATGATTGACTTAATAAAATAAGATAGAAAAAAGATAGTATTTTTTGATGATTTGGAATATTTTAGTTTTGTATAATAGGAGAAATATTATAAATTGATGGAAATTATAAAGATATGTTAAGATTAAGACCATAAATTAGTATTTATTACTTAATCTCCAGAGAAAGTAGAACTATTTCCATAAAAATTACCTTATGATAGAGCTACAGTCTTATTATTACCAGAGTAAAAGTTCAGAGAATAAATATTTAATAATAACTTACCATAATTTAAATTCCTAAGTGGATTAACAGATGGTTATTCAGTTAGTGATCTTATGGCATTAGTATATGAGTTATAGATGGAACCACTCAGAAAAATAATTAACAGCAAATTTTTTGAAATGAAAGATGGAAAATATCATATAATTAGAGAAAGTGAAGTCAAAGATTCCAGCACAAAATTAAATTATAATGAAATATTGAAATTTATGTAGGAAGGTAAAATAGAAATTAAAGAATTAGAAGAATAAGAAGTTAGAAGGATTTTAAATCAAAAGAAAAGTATATGAAATATTAATATATATTCAATCATATTTCAGTTTATCCATAAGTCTTTTGCCATGTAAAAATAGCATGGCTTCTTCATATGTTTAAGGCTAAACTTCTTAGATTGGAATTGATGATTTCATTGCTAAATAAACTTCTGATGTTTTCAAAACCGTTACTTTACTATCTTTGTAATTGTGTACATCTACTTAAACTTAAATTATCATTATATCATCTTCTACATAACATATCTTACCAGATTAATTGATTATACTTCCTATTGCAACAGGAGCTAGAAATGTCACATCAAAAATATGTATTATAAATACATCATTTCCTATAGCATGTTTATAACCTACTAACCAACCTAATTCTATAATTTCTTTCATTATATGTCCTCCAAATGCTTTACCATGAAGATTTCTATCTTAAGTATGCATCATTATATTCTTATCTAATTTTGTTTAACTTATGAACAAACTATTGTCCCTTTTCTTCATCACATCATGTAAATATCTAGACTCATTTTAATTTGGTGGTTCCTATTGTAATTTAGATGCTTTAATTCTTCTTTATTGATTCAATGTTCCTAATTATTTTCTTATAAAACAAGACTCCTTAATATCTGGATGTATTTCATCTAATAATTAAGGTACAGGTTATGATTAATCATATTTCTCTGCATTTCTACTAACCATTACAAAAGAAACAGTTGCAGCTAATTAATTATCTTAAAATAAATCACTATTCACTTCAATAGATGATTTCCCAACATAACTAACATATGAATTCATTATAATGTCTTTATTATAATCAAATTCTTATTTATAGAATAGAAAATCGTAAACTCCTAATGTTGCTATTGTTATTTAACGATTAGAAAAGTCAGCATAAGAATGTTTATATCCTACAAAACCCACTTATAAATCTAAAACTTCTAACAATCTTCCTATTCTTGCATATTTAGTTGATAACTTGGTAAATTAAGTTCTTAGTCTTTAATTTTAACCAATTGGTATTTTTAATTAAGTAAATGTGTTGCTAGTACTATTATAATTTTAAGAATCTGGTAGTGTTTTGTATTCATCTTTAAGTTCAAATAATTCGAAATTATTTTGATTTGTAAAGAAATTTGGAACCAATTGATTAATTTTAGAATCAGATAAAATTAAGGGTTTGAGTTAATCCTCTTTAAAAGTTAAAGCTAGCTGTTTTGCACGAATTTAAGCTAACTTATTTGCAAGCAAGGAGAATTTTGGTAATGACATATTTTTAATATATTAAATAAATGTAATAAGAATAAATTGAGCAAATTCAAGTCCACCCAATTGACGAAATCCAACAGAAGATTGGTTAATTATAAATCCGTGATCCTTAACTCTGTTAAATTCGTGTTTACTCAATTTGGGAGACCTACAAATCATAAGAGATGGTATTTAGATTTCCACATCGAGATTTTTTAAATCTAACAACGAATTTACAATAGACCAATTTTCAAGAGATCAATAGAGTAAGAAAAAAAACTAAAAATAGAATGAATTTATGATTTTGCAATAATTAGGTACAAGCGATTACACATGTGAGATAATACTCAGTGAATGCGATAATAACAATTTTTTTTGGGTCACAACAGCATATATGAGACTGGGAACGTTAAAAATGGATCTATTAAATTCTTCAAATATTGGTTAAGCTTCAAATTTATCTATCTCAATTATATCAAAAATAGGCAATAAATTAAAAACAATTTTAAGCTACTTTCATGCAAAAAATATTTTTCATTTAGATGTTTGTCCAAATAATATTTTACTTCATGATGAATTTCAATTTATTTATTAGAATGTTTAGGATGACGCAGAATGGAATGTTTAAATGGGATTATAAGAGATAAGAAATAAATTAGGAATACAGGAAGCAATAGATGACTTTAAGGCAAATTATAATTAATTTTAAGATATTCTATAATAATTCTTCTATTCTGATAGCAGAGACACGTATTTGATTAACTTCATATAAAAAAAAAAACCTGATTTTGCCAAAGAATTTTACTTTTGGATTAGAAGATGGATTACTTTTTCAGGTAGAGATAGGTTTAATCCCTATAACGTAAAAGTAGAAGTAGGTCTTAAAATTTGTTTTTGTGATTTTCGTTCATCCCTAACAAATGCACAAAATCCGATCAATTTTTAATTAGTGCTTAGTGAATCTCCGTTTAAAATTTTATATGATGAAGAAAGAAATGAGAATGTTTTTATTTAGTTTAATAGAAGAGCAATTTTAATATAGCATGATTTATTTTGTTTGGGACGCACACTTTTGCATGTGTTGGTAATGAATCGACATATTGTGTTATATAATATCGAATCTAATTAAGAATATGATGATAACTATTGGGTTTAATTTTTTGCAAGATTTGGATTGAATTTCTTTTAACATCAAATACAGAAGGAAGAAACAAAATAAAAACTCTTAAGATATTATAGCATAAATAATTAACTTGAATAAATTATTAATAATCCTAATACTGATTAGACATTAAGAGAACTTTTGAGAATGATTCTGAATATGCACACCTTATCTCTAGTTCCAATTAATAATAATCAGTAACACTAGATAATTGACTTTAATCTATAAGAAATAGAAAGAATAAGCAGTTTAAAAAGAGCTTTACTAATAGAAAAATAGTCTTAGAATTTTATAAATTAAATTCAATAGTGATGATTATAAGTTATATATCATTATCGTTTAAAAAATTAAGAGGTTGATAATCTTTAAAAGGAGGGGTTTTCTTAACTCTCAAATAAACCTTTATTATTAATGATGATATATTTACGATCATTAAAAGTTCCTTAAGATTCAAATTTATACTTCCAAGCTAAGGAATTTTATCAATAACAATCGAGTAATTGATTGGCTAGTATGTATGATTCAATTTAAATCTAGGATTTACATGTTTAGGCATATGATTCTTGGTGAATTATACCAGAGGATGGAATTATGTTTGAGAATAGTATATATTAATTTTATGATAATAATTTTAATTGGTTTAGTATAATCACTTGAATTAGAGTTAATCAATTTGCAATAGGTGTATTATAGTGTAGGTATTATGGCCAACAATTAGAATTATAATTTAATAGTGGATACAGGAAGTGATACACTTTGGATATTTGGAAAGTCTAATAATCGCAGAAAATATTATGAATGTGATCAATGTTAAGCACTGGAGAAAAAGAGATTAGAATATGGTATGGGAAGTATATATGGTACATAATACAAATAAGAATTTATATTTGGAAATCAAATATTGAATTTATCAATTGTGGAAGTGGAAAGAGCTTAAGATTTAGATTCACTTATTGCAGATGGAATTATTGGTTTAAGTAAAATCAATCCTGATTCTGCAAATCTTATTGATTTTTTATTTAATCATAACATGTTGGATGTCAAATAATTTGGGTTATTGTTGAACGATTAAATTTGTTCTCCTAATTCTTTATTGACATTAGGAATGCCTAATCAATCTCATTATATTGGATAATTAGAATACATTAATACTACGAATAGTGATTTATGGAATGTATATGCAAACTCCATTTTCATTTTAAATAGTTCCTATACATAAGTTTTGGCATCTCATAATCAACTAATCTTGTTTGATAGTGGTACATCTAAAATTATGTTATCATCCTACAAGTTTAAAGCTATACATAACATTTTTAACGATAAATTTAATTTAAATTGTGAGTTATTTGAACATAGTTAATTTGATGGATTAATTTGCCATTTCTCTGATTAATATCCTAACTTAGTTATTAATATTAATTCTTAACTCAATTTAACCTTAATCCCTTAAGATTATATATCCTATTGTGGATACAACTATTTTTTATAATATAGATGCTATTTGAATTTCTAAAGTTTAGACAATAATGATGAAATCATACTAGGTGTAGTATTTTTACAAAAGTATTATACACACTATGATTTATTAAATAAACAAGTGGGTATTGCTTAATCTTCATACTATAGTAATGATATTACTTTTATTCTTAGCTAGACATACATTAAAATTGACGGATTTAGGCAATTAACATAATTATAATATGTTGTACCTCTCGTTACTGTCAACTCTACTTTTAGTGTTTATTATTATTTTACCTATGAATTTTATCAAAATTACATAGAATATACTCCAAACTCAATAAGGCAATTAAGGTACTCAAGAGTAGGAATAAGAAATGGAACCAATTAAATAATCAGTTTCAATAACAAGATGATTATACATTACTTATTATAATAAGTTTATTATATTTTCTCCCATATATATCTAATTATTAATATCTTTCGAGTGTAATTAAAGGATTTAGAGCCTAGCCATTTCATAAATAAAAATTAAATATCACAATGTCATTCGTTCTTGACCCATTACCATACGCATAAGATGGCTTGGCTCCACACATTTCAGCAAACACAATAAGTTTTCATTATGGAAAACATCATGCTGGATATGTGACCAAGTTGAATGAATTAACAAAAGGAACACCTTATGAGACTTAAACTCTTACAGATGTAGTAAAGAATACTTTTGGAAATCCTGCTACGGTTGCAATATTCAATAATGCAGCTCAAGCATGGAATCACACGTAAAGACAAATTAGTTAAATTATAGATTTTATTGGAGAAGTATGAAACCATAAGGTGGAGGTGCTGCATAAGGATAAGTTAAAGATTTAATTTTGTAAAGTTTTGATAGTTTGGAATCCTTTAGCAAAGCATTTACAGATGCAGCTTTAGGATAATTTGGATCAGGGTAAGAATATTCTTAAATCTGAATAGATGGACTTGGTTGGTAGAAAAGGATGGCAAAGTGAGCATAGTCAAGACATCAAATGCTGACAATCCTATTACATAAGGATATAATCCTTTGATTACATTGGATGTTTGGGAACACGCTTATTACTTAGACTTCTAGAATAGAAGAATAGATTATGCAAATTTGTTTTTGACTAATTTAGTCAATTGGGATTTCGCCAATCAAAACTTGGCTAATAAAGGACAATAATGAATTATCATAATAATAATAATCAAGGATCATAAATATTAAATTTATAAATGAGGCCCTCCTTAAATTATTTAAGATAGTTGAGAAATCAATTGGTATTTTCTGCTTCAGCTATTGGATTAAGCACATTGACTTAAACCAATTTTTGTACATCGAAAGAGTACTATTTTAACTATGGATCACATATGATACCTCATCCTGAAAAAGTGCATAAGGGAGGTGAAGATGCTCTTTTTGCAGATAAAAAGATTCTTGTTGTGGCAGATGGTGTAGGAGGATGGGCTGATGTAAAATAAAATAATGATAAGTTATATATAGTTGGGAATTGATCCAGGATTATATAGTAAAGAATTATGCAAAAAACTTGAAGAAGCATTTAAATTGAATCCTGAGGATGTCAAGAATCCAAAAAAATATATTATTGCTGCTCATAAGGTTACTAAAGCAAAAGGGAGCACAACCGTATGTGTAGTGGCATTAAATTAAGGAGATTTAACAACTTCTTTGATTGGTGACTCAGGATATGCAATCTATCGTAAAATTGATGATAAATATCAATTAAACTTTAAATCTAATGAATAATAAAGATCATTCAACTTTCCTTATTAAGTATATTACTAAATCTATTGTAGATCGGAAGTGAAGGAGATAGTCCAAATGTTGCCACTTAAGATTCGCATAAAATTTAGGTTGGAGACTTAATTGTCTTGGGTACTGATGGGTTATTTGATAACATGTCTGCTTAATAAATTCAAGTTGTCATAGAAGATGTTACAAAAAATGATCCAAACAATCCATAAACATTAGCAAAATCTATTGCTAATTATGCTTATAGGTTATCATTAGATCCTAAATACAATTCGCCTTTTGCTTAGAATGCCAAAAAGAGTAGAATAAGATATATGGGAGGTAAGAGTGATGATATTACAGTAATTGTAGCATTTATTAACGAATAATGATTTATTAATCCTCTTTAAATCTATTAAATATTTAATATATAAGATAGTCTTTATTTAAGATCATAATAATATTTAAAATTAGTTTCATTAGAAAATAACTTTTATTTATTGTATATATAGTATATTGAATATTCTCCTCATTAACCAGTCTTATTAAAATTCCTATATTTTTATATTTAAAAATGAAATAGATAATTATTATTCTTATCTTAAATAAATATTTAAATGTTGTTAAGAAATATATATAGTATTATTTCAAAAAAAGATGCTTAAATTATTTCATGAATACATTCATAAACATTAAATGAGAAGGATTTTAGATGAACTTTAATTTGTTTTTTAATTTAAATTGAATGAAACTTATAAAAATAGTATATAATAAATTGTTTTTTTATATTAATAAAAATAATAGGATTTCGTTTGATTTAAAAGTACTTTTTTTTTGATAAGAAATTCTAAAATAGACTAATGATAGAGTGAATATTAAGAATAAGAGGAATGAATAGTTTTAGAGTATTATTATGACAACAATTATAAGTAAAAAAGATAGGTAGGAATATAAATTAAGAGGATTATATTATATGGGGAAGTAATTATTAAATTATATATAAAATAATTAATGCCGATTTACTTATTAAATTTTTTCAATGATACTTTTTATATTAATTTAATTATCTTAATAAAAATGGGGGAGCTAATTGTAACAATAACAACTTGGGATAAACCTAATTATGAATTATTCGATGGAGAATCCCAAAATTATAGAATATAGGAATATTTGATAAATGAACCAGGAATATTTTGTAGAAACGGAGTTAATGAAACATTTTTTGATTAGAATATATGTAAAAAGGATGGAGTAAGGACTCTATTCAATGTCAGAATTGACGATGGTAGTATTTGGCCACTGCATTGTAGGATAATTCGTAATTGGAGATAAAGATAAGATAGAAGATTTATGGATTCAGTCAAAGAATGAGTAACAAATAAGACAAAATGATGTGATAAAGTTAGGAAAGAAAGTGCTAAAAGTGATTAGCATTAGCAATCAAAATAACTTACATTTGGCACATTATCAGAATATAGCAAGTCAAATAGAGAATGTTGAGGCCTCAATATTTGAATCATCAAATATATGTAGAATATGTTTAGGACATACTTGCAACACTTCTAATCCTTTACTTTCATTATGTCGTTGTTGTGGTAGTACTAAGTATGTACACTACGAGTGTCTAAAGACTTGGCTAAATGGGAAGATGTAAGCAAAAGAAACTCAATATTGTACTGAGTAACAAACATTCACAAAAATTTAGAATAAATGCTAAGAGTGTCAAATGTGAAATTTGTTAATCGTTCTATCCTTCGATGGTGTACACAGGAAGTAATGTGTTGGGATTGTATAATGTTGAAAATTTAAAATATCATGTTGTTTTAGAAGACATAGAGAGTTAAACAATCCTGGTTCTGAATTTTAAAGATTAGACAACTTTGACAGTGGGAAGAGGTCATGAGAGTAATGTAAAGATTAGTGAGATAACAATAAGTAGAACTCATCTGGCATTTGTAATAAGGTAAAAAAATGATTAAAAATGTGAAGGAATGATAAGTTGTATATTGAGGATAAGAATTCTAAGTTTGGAACTCTAATAAAATTGTAAAAGGAAAGGAGAATAGAGAAAAATGAAATTCTTTTTTTGTAATCAGGAAGGAGCAGAATAATGATTTAACACAAGGCAAAAAGAAAACGATGTGCGTTACTTTGTAATTTTCTTGAATGATATTTAATTAAACTTATGATGTATGAAGAATATGATGATTCTCCTCTCCAATTTATAAAGTCAATTCGTATATACTTAAATGGAGATTCTTCAAAGTATTTAGATTTGAACATTGCATAAAATTCTAGTTGGAGAGATATTTAAATGTAATTGGATTAGAAATATGGAAAATTTAAAGAAATGAGACTGTTTACATAATAAGGTGTAGAAATCTTTTAAGATGATATCAAATTTTTCAAAGATGGCTAATCATTTTATGCGTCCAGAGGAGGTATAATATAATTATATGTTCAATTATTTTAGATGAGTTTGATCCTCATTCCCCATTTTCTTAATATGAAACAATAAAGAAATTAGGAGAAGGAGGGTTTGGATGTGTAACATTGGCCAGACATCGGATTACAGGAGAACAAGTGGCAATAAAGATAATAAAAATGATGGGGAATGCATAAGACATAGAACTAAATTTTAGAGAAGCAGAAGTATTGAGATCATTGAGTCACAAGAATATTGTGAAGGTTTATAATTCTTATCCATTATAAAATACACAAATAGCTGTAATAATGGAATATTTGGAAGGTGGAGAACTAGCTGAGAGATTAAAATAGAAAGGAAGATTTTCAGAAGAAGAAGCATGCAAATATTTTAGATAGATAGTTAGTGCAATCTCATATTGTCATTAAAAGAACGTAGTTCATAGAGATTTAAAATTGGAAAATTTATTATTTTGTTCTCCTGATTCTGATGAACTTAAAGCTATTGATTTTGGAATTGCAGGAATCCAGTGTCCAACAAATAACGATCATGTTAATATTGGAAGTCTTCATTATATGGCACCGGAAATCTTAGCAGGGAAAGTAAATAGGATTAGTACTTCTGTGGATATTTGGGCAATAGGCATTATTCTTTATAAAATGCTTTTTGGCAAAGTTCCTTTTAATGGTAAATCTTAATAGGATATTGTTTTTAACATCATCAATAAAGAATTAAATTTGCCACCAAATAATTTTAGTGAAGAAGTTGTTAATCTGATTACTCTGATGTTAGAAAAGAATCATGAACAACGTCCTCGAATTACAGATGTGGAATATCATACATGGGTCAATACTGACAATAGAACACCACAACAAAAACAAATGCTTCTCTAATTACCATCTGAAGGTAATATTCGCAAGTCAAGACCATCTTTAAGTCCAAGACCTAGAAGTAAATCCCCTAATCCTTCTGGAATTGTTAAACATCCTAATATATTCAAATTATGATAATCATCATTTAAAATAATCATTAGTCTTTTAAATTCTTTATTAATATTTATTAATTTCTTAAAACATTTTATTTATTAATCAATAAATTTATATGATGATACAAATTAATCAATAATCTCTATAATTTATTATTTACAATATATTTATAATCCATTTAACATAACAAAGGCATTATTGATATATTGAAATATTATGTTAGTATCACGAAAGGTTATATTTAATATTAAATAATTTTTATTTATGACCAAAAATAATTAGAGTAGAGAAAAAATACTTAATCATATTATCATATTTTTATCTATTAATATTAGTGTTTACAACAGATATTAACTTATCAATATGCATCCAGCTTTATATTTTAAGAGGATAAAAGAATCTATTAATTATTATGATTTATATATGCTTTTTAGAATTAAATCATTTTTCCTCTAATTATTTAAATGAATGCATGTCATATTCCATTGCTCTAAATATTTTCTCATCAACATTATTTCCTTTAACATTCTTTAATGTCTTTTATAATTTATCGGAGTTCTTCAATTTCATAAATTCAAGCACTTAATCTATTTCATTTGCCATGTTATCTCTAAGCTCAGGAAATCTTTATATATTTCTAGCTTAAAATGTTTCCTCTTCTTTAGAAGTACAATACATTTTAGGTTATTTGATCTTTAACCAACTAAACTCATAAGATCATCAAATACTTCATTCTCCCAATCACTGTCAAATCATTATCATACCCACGATAAAATTAAGGGGCATATAAAGACTTCAAATTTTTCAAATTTTCTTCTGATTTTTGCATTAAACGATTAATTTTTGTTAATCTCATAAAACCAGACATTTCAATACTTCTCTTTAAAATAATTTTAATAATCAAAACAATAAATACATTTTTCAAAAAAAGTAAAAAATCTCACATACAAATAAATTAGAATAAGCCCTACAAACAAAGTTTCATTTCTGACCCTCATTTAAGATTCCATTTATTTTTAAATTTTTTAAGTTTAGATTTAATCTACTCTCAATCTCATATTGTCTTACTAATTAAATCAAGGAAAATAGGATAAAGACTCAATTTATCATAAACTCAAATTATCACCATTGCCACTTAAAATTTGATCTATATTTATAATTCAATCCGAATTCAATTAAGGATATTAATATTTTTATTAGACATAATATAAATTTAGATTAAATTAACAAGGATGAAATTATTATATAGAATAAGATGAAAAAATCATATTAAATTGAACTGTTGAGAGATTTCTTAGACTTATTAAAATTAATTATATCTGAACTATCAATATTATTCTAAAAGACTATAGAAAAATTGAAAATTCTCCTAAATTACTCAGAATAAAAGTGAATTAATATGTTCATGTATTTTTCAACTATAAGGTATAACTGTTAATAATTTGGTTAAATAAAATTGATTCAAAATAATAACAATCTTTAGTTAATATTTAAATACTAAAATAAAGATAATATTCTACAATTCAATATTAAAATAAAATAAATAATACATTAAAATATGTGATGTATAAAAAGGATAATAGGTTTATAGATATATGCCTAATTATTAAGTTAATGTCAAGGAATTGTCTATAATTATAGCATGATTTTGAGGAGTATTGCTTAGTTTTTAATTAAATTTAATTTCTTGGATACTTAAATATAATCATAATTCGAAACAAACATTATTATGGAATAAATAAATAAATTGTAATTTATAAAGGAGAATTTGAGTTGTTTAAATTTTATACTAGGTAAAATATTGTATTAACTAAGAAATATATTGGAATTGTCAAATAAATTTTAGAAATTAGATATTTATTAAATGGTTTTCTAGATTTGGGAGGATGATTCTTGATTATTGAATAGAGAAGATGAGATTTATTAGTTCTTAGGATGATTAAAAGATTTAGCTTCTTTATTAGAAGTGAGAAGAGGATGATAAATTTTATAAGTAATATGTTTAGATTAAAAAATGATAATTACTTAAGTATGGAACCATATATATTATGTCGTTTGTCATAGGATGAGAAATCTAGATTGGAGTAGATTCTCAGTAGAAGAAGGATAAAATGATATTATTAATTTAATTAAATGGCATCAAATAAATTATTGATTTTGAATACTTTTCTGTTCATTCTAATGGATCTAGCGACGATTTCAATTTTGCTGTATGAATCAGCTTAGGAAGAAATAGGACAGTTATTAAGTGTGTTATTGATAGTTGGATTCGGATTATTTGTTATAATGTAACAACTGCTTGTATATACTGAATGGGAATTAAATATTAAATAAAAACTAAACTTGGTTTCATTTTTAGGAAAGATCTTAATAGTATGGTTAGGAAATGTGAAATTAAACACCAATCAAAATTTACTGATTCTGTTTTAAATATATATGACATCAGAATGTTATAAAGGAAAATCATTAGAGTACTCATTTTTATTCATGATGGTTCTAAATTTATTCGACTTCAAAACGTTTATTAATTTTGGATATGATTAACTCATAAATTCAATGTAAATTATCATATTGATTGCTTAAAACACTTATTATCAAAGAAAGCCTGATGAAAAATTTTAATAATCATATGTATCAACAGGTGGATAGATATAATAAACTTTCGCAATAATCTAAGAGTCAAGAAGAAGCATACCTAAAATAAATTCATTGAAAATGATGGATGACGAACCATGGCTAGATCAGTATGAATATTAAATTTAATTAGTAAATGGTTGTAATATGAGAAGTACTTAGTATTGGGTCGAGATTTGAAGTTGAAATTCTATAGTTTCGATCTCAACATTTTGGTAAAAAAGTAAGAATTTACAGAAGACCATAATGAAATAGTTGATTAACTCTTAGATCAAGGAGTAAAGTTTATATCAAGACTAGACAACAGCCAATAATCTCTACTGTGTCACAAAGGAATTATAACATTGAGGTAAGTGTTAGATAATTAGATTTAATCGCAATGCAATTATGAACACTATTATTAAACATTTTAAATGTAAGGATAAAGTTTAGATACTTAAAAGTATTTACTTAATGTATTTGGTTTAATGGGGAGATAATAGATGTATTATGTCATGCATTTATAACTTGTGCCAAAGTTAACCATCGAGATCAATACTAATATTTTCGATATGTGTAAATCCCTTTCTCATGAGTTAGGAACTAGCCTCAATTGCATCTAAAGTCTATCTGAAATAGCTTTATAGAAATCCTCGATTACTCAAGATATTAAAGATAATATTATCTAGCCAATATTAACAAATAGTTAATAATTAAATCTTATTATATCTAATATAAGAGATTATAGTTCAATCGAGACTGATTAATTCTAGTTAAGTTTATCTACATTTAATGTTCTCGATGAAATTAAAGCGATTGCTGACTTTTTCCAACTTACATGTCAGCAAAAAGGAATTAATTTAATTTTACCAAATGAGTCTTGTATCATTATCTTATAAATTAGTTCCTATTTTTAATGACCGAGAACGATTTCGACAAGTCATATTTCAATTAGTTTCGAATGCTGTTCGATTCACTAGCACAGGTGTTATCTAAATTTTGATCAAATAAAAAGATTTTACATATGAAATTGTTGTTAAAGATACTGGAATAGGAATGGTTAGCAATTCTACATTTACATTAGGCTAGTCAAGAGGAGAATAATCTTAAGAAGATCTTAGAATAAAGGGTAATGTTGAGAGTTTCAGAAAATAGTATAGGTTCAAGTCTCGGACTGTTTATTAGTAATTTACTTGTGAAAAAAATGAATGCTGACGAAGAATCAAAAATACAATTCTATTCAAATAAAACAGGTACAACTTTCTATTTCTTCATAAAAAATTTATCAGAATTTAAAGATAATATTGAAAAAATACAATCTATTCGATTTCACAGAACTATTGTAAAATTTCAAACCATTAACTCTTATTACGAAAATATTAATGATGTTCAAATCAAATTTGGATAAACAACATTTAAATCAATTATGAGTGGATAATCTAATTAAGATGATGCAAATCTAACTGTTTATTCTAAAGAATTTGATGAAAACAAATAAATTCTTCAACCTCTCCAAGTACTTGTACCCTAACTCTAAGATACTATATAAGCTTATTCTCTTAAAAGTACTTGTTGTGCAAGAGTTCTAATCGTTGATGATGAATACTTCAATATTATGGCTTTATAAATGTTAATGCAATAATACTCTACCATCTGCGATAAGGCTTATAATGGAATGGAAGCACTTGAATAAATTAATGAAAAACTAACAAAACCTTGTCCCAAATGTAAAAACTGCTGTTATCAATTAATCTTTCTGGATATCAATATGCCGATTATGGGAGGAATCGAAACTGTCAAAGTTATAAAAACAATGATGCATAATCGAATCATCAAAAAAGTATATGTAATTGCCAACACTGGATTCAGTGATCTAGAAACTAAAGAAAAAGCATATGATGCTGGAATTGATTATTTTATGACTAAGCCGTTAAATATTATGGCTTTTAAAAGCATTGCTTCTAAAATATTTCCCAGAGGATGATTTATATTAATAATACTTATTTTATATATTTAATCAAGTTATTCAATTATGACTGTAACCATATTCCTCCCAAATTATTTTAATCTATCAATTATTATTTTATTATTACTTTTTTAATTTAAGTTTCATTCGAATATCCTAACACTACGTTATAAAACTATTTATCCACAAGTAAAGGCAATTCCTTCTTAAAATAATCCTAAACTATCAAAACTTATGATATTATTGATATTAATCCTAACAAGGTTTATATGATTTGTTTTGGATGACTAAAATTTTTAATATTCTATCCTGTCTTTCCATCAATATTTTCATAAAATTATTTAGTCAATGCTTAAACTAATTACAAAAATGTGGGCAATTTATTATCTTCTAAAAGTACTAAAAACTTCTCATTTAAAGATATATTGTTAAAGATCTCAAGACCAGCATGTACTATATAATTATTTTCATCCATTAACAAATTCTATATCTATATATATTATTTTTAATCCATGATTCTATCTACTATAAAATCACCTAAAGATGTTAATTGTACAATCCCTAATAAGGCATAAAATGTTAGTAATTCATGTTAAGCATTCTAAGCACAAACAAATAAAGCATCGCAAATTATTTATGCCTCTTTAAAATCAAATAATTCAGGATTTGCATTTCTCATCTATTTACATAAATATGGAATTCCAACCTCATTTTTTAATAAAATTGATTTAGAAACTAATTTCAAACATTGTTTATCAAATAAATATTAATGAACTTAATCATCAGAACTAAATTAAGTAAGTAATTTGGATATCACATTTTCGTTATTAAGAATATCCTAATATTAAAATATAAAAGATGACAATAATTATATTGTTCTCATTTCTAAAGCAATAAACTTTATTATTTATTCTTTCTAAATATATTCATTAGTATAAGTAAAATATTTTTCAGATATATCTTATTAATATTATTTAGCAAAATTACGGTTCTATTCGTATTCCTCATCACTAATCTGAAACTTTTATTTCTATTCTTCCTTTGATTCAGCAGATCTATCTGTACATAATTAAAGTAAGATATTAAAATAACCCACCAATATCTAATATTGTCTTAATTTCTAAAGGGATGTTTTTCCTTCTAATTTAAATTGATTATTAATATTATTATAAATTCTCTTTAACTTTTCTCTCTTTTACATTATCATAATCTTTATATCATCAAATTAAGTAATGAATTATAAAAGTACTATAGATTCATCAATTTCAATATTGTTATCTTCAAATATATGTTCTAATATAATTTCACAATCAGCCTTAAAAATATATTCATACAATTATAAATATTTCCCCTTACTCTAAAGTAAAAAAAGCAAACAAAACTTTTTGATATTTTAATTAAACTATTTACTTTTTCTATATTCTTAAATCTAATCAAGTAATGTTTCTGAAAATTTAGTTGAATTATCATTAATTTCTTAATTGAATTCATAATTATTCAATGTCATCATTAAAATCTAATTTATTAAATTGATATATCTTAAATTATTTAACTTTTTCTCAATTGTTTAAAGCAATTTAATTGGTAAATTAGTGTATATTTTCATTATTGATTCAAGTTAATTATTACTGATAATTCCTATTAGAATCAATAAATCTTGATATCTAAAAGTATCTCTATTTAAAAAGCCGAAGCGTATTAATTTGTGCTTTGTAAGTAATATTATAAGATCAACAATTAAATAATACATTTCAGTATTTGTATCAAAATCTTAAACCTTTTTAGCATAATAAGCCACTTATTCTATGAATTGATCAGTAATGATTGGTTTTTGATTCTAGACAAATAATTGAACAGTGCATTTCAGGTATTTCTCTAAGAAAAAGTATTAATTTGAAATAATTAATTCTAAAACCTTTTAATTTATTTAAAAATGACTAAATAATGAACAATATATGTTAATTAATTCATATACTTTTGATGCTTAGGCAGATTTACAATAAAATTCAAAATTGTTTATTAAATAATCTTATAACCAATTTGGTAAATATTGCATCTAAGATTTAATAAATGAATATTAAACGTATTTCATTTATTAGAAGATAAATTGCTAATTTAATATTTATTAACAAAATCCATTGTCCTTCAATAGTTTTTCATAATTGATATAATCTTATTTACTATACAATTCATTAAAGAATTTAATCGCATCTTTTTCTGTAGCACAATTTTTTAAATCATCAATCACATACATAGGATCGCTGAATTATATTTTTATTAATTCTTTCAATTCATTAACTTCTTAACAAGGTTCTAAATTTTTTATTAATTCTAAAGCGTCTTCATAATTCTTCAATTAAATTAAAACTTGAGCTTTTCGATAATAAGCTTTGACATATTTTGGATTATATGTAATAGATTTATCAATAAATTAAAGTGCCTATTTCTGATTGTTTTTATTTATAAGACAAATCCCACAATTTAAAGCACATATTGATTTATCATTATCACTAATATCTTCAGTAAGTAATTGATTATATTTCTAAAAGGCTTCATCATAATTTTTAGAAATTAATAGTTATCTTGCTTCTTACATGATAAAAATATTATTAAATATTAAAAATGAGAGAATATTCAATAATTATCTAAATGATTTAATTAAATATGCAAAATGAAATCAAATATATATATTTAGAATTCAACATCAAGTTAATTTATGTAATTCTTACTCATTTAATGGTTGTTTAGAAGAATCATTTTGATTTTATTATTCTCGCTTTTTGCTAATTATTTATATTATACATTTCTTACTTAAAAGCTTTAATTGCTGCCAATATTACAACACCACTAATTATAGCAATTAAACCAACAAGATGAGTATTAGAACTTGAATCAATAGAGAAATTCTCTACAAACAATTATCCTTTAATTGATTCACTTATTGCTTTGGTAGGAGAACCATCTGGTAATGTTTTTGAATATTTTTAAAGCAAATTTACTTATTCTGATGAAATAGGTAAAGGATCCGGTAACAAATAAACTATTTAATCACAATTCTCATATTCAAGATAAAACGCCATATTTTCTAATTATTTTGCAAAATCCATTAATCTCATTTGGAAATTGTTTTCAATCTAAAAAACAGGGTTTTCTTTTAATTCATTATCTAATTCTACTGAAAATACAAATAATGCTTTTGAAGGAGTAGATGTTGCATTTATTTCTTTCATGTTTAATTGTATTTCGCATTTAATTTAATTTCTTTAAGATAACTTATGAATAGCTGGACAATATATTTCAAAATTTGAGGGTCCAAAAGTCAAACCTCCTGGGACTTATTTAATTTATATTTTTGATTTATCTTTGACTTCATAATCATCTCCAAACCCTATTACATATTCACCTTCCAATTTAACTGAAATTCTTTTGACTTTCTAATTATAAATTAAAATATATTTTTACATAAACCCATTCTTCTTAATTTGGATATGTAAGATATGAATTTTCAATACAATCTGAGAAGACTTACTAAAACACAATAAATAATGCAAAGAGCATTTTATTTCGAATAAATCTAGATGATTTTATTGAAAAATAAATTAATTATTGATGATATTTATATTTATTATTTTTTGAGATTTTGTAATTTTAGTGTAAAAGTATGATAAACACCATATTAGAGTTTATATAATATTTATGAATGATTTTGATTGGATATTTAATTAATCATTGAATAGGAATAAGAAAAAAAATAAATTTAAACTATAGATTTGATTTAATATCAATTAATCAGAATTTCATATGTAAAATATTATGATTTGAATATTTCTTTTATTAAACAGAAATTAGTTGTTTATATAAAGAAAATGATGTTTAACAAAAATTAAATATTTGTTTTAGGGTTATTATAATTAAAGTTGAGAGATTCATAGAAATGGATTTGAGTAGAAGATGGTGTATTTGACTTTAAATTATTTGTAATTAAATAAATAATATATATAATTTAGTAATAAAAATGATAGATAAAAATGAAAGTAAAAAGTTTATTGCGTGAAATGATTGTTTGATGAGGATTATTGAAGAAATAAATATATTAAAGGCCTTAAAAATTCCATAAAAATCTTGAATTTAATAAAATAAAAAAATGAGTACAAATGATTTATCTAAAGCTGAAAGTCTAGATAACTTAAGCTAACAATCTTCATAGGAGGCATAGGAGGGACAATAGAAGAAATAATATAAGGCTCATCGATTGGGAAATAGAAAATAATTATCAAATTAAAATTATTACATAAAGGAACAGGCATCAAGCAGAGAGGAGAGAAAATTGAAATCATATTTGTAGAGAATTGATGAATAAGTGAAATTAGAAGAGGTAAGTCACATTTAACTTTAGTTTTTATTAAGGCAGCCTCATTGAAACGAAAGCGTTCCAAGGTATATAAAGTTTATTATTTGAAGCCAAACCAGGAGACTAAGAGCAGTGAAACTTAAGAAGCTCCAAAGCAAATTGATGAAGTCATGTATATACCATAAATATAATATGAAGTACGCCAATATAAGCTACAGTGTTGCTGAATCCCTTACTGGTACCGTAGTAGTCTCAATTAGAAGTGACAGCATAGACAAAGCTTCGTCTAAATCCAAAGCTCAAGATGAAAGTATCTTAATTTAAAATATTTTTCAAAGGAGAAACATCACATATTCCTTTATCTCTCTGATTGGTATGAAAGGTGTATTGATAATACATAAAAACTCAATTCTGGAGCTTCTTAGTAGTATTCACCACAAAAAGTAAGCAAATGTGAAATGACTAACATACAATCAATTAATTAAGATGTGTATTAGGACACACTCATTTTATTAAAAAATTTTAAACATTAATGTTAATAATCGTATGGAAATGATTCAAAAGACTTATTAAACAAATATTCTGATAAGAAGTTTTTGGAGACAATTTTGAGAGATAATAAATAATAAATAAATAAAAAAATTGGAGTAGAAAAGGTTTAGATTTCAAATGGGAAATTTAATCAGAAGAAGAATTGATATAAATTAAAACTCATTTTATAAATTTGTTAACATTTATTTTTACTACTTTTTGTTTCTATAAATAAAAGAAGAGAAAGAATTTATTGGATATTAGTAACTTACATACATTTTAATTAATTTAATAAACCCAATTTATTATTAAAAAATAAATAATTATCACTCACAAATTATTTGATTTTTTATTTAGATTATAATTGAAATTAAATATATCGATGTAATCTCTGTTATTAATGTTGTTTAGAATTACACCACAAATCTTATTAATATTAATAATAATATTCAAATTATGCAATCCTAATATAATAGTACAGATACTTCTATAGATGAAGTATACTATGAAGCTGAGCCTAGTATTTCATAAGTTAAAGAATTTAGAGAAACTTTTTTTATAAATAGACTTAATTCAGCAAAAAAGGAAACAAAAAAAGTCAATTTCAATGAATTAGAAGTTGTTCTGGTTTTTGAAGAATCTGATCCGCCAGTTATGGTGAGTGAAGATTTGATTCTATACCAAAAACAAACAGGAACAAAACTAAAACTCTCTAGATATCCAACTACTTCAATATTGAAAAAAGGAATATGAATATGACAATAATTGAAATTAAAACATATAAGTAGATCTCTTATGAACTTTCATTATTTTTTTCTCTATTTCAGTGAGCATACTCTTTTATGTAAATTAGTGCTAGATATTCCATTTTACATCAAAACTTTATAATCAATATTGTCTTTAGAATGATATCCTGTATTTGTAGGAGAAGTATTTTATCTATCCATGAAAAAATTATTTTAAGATATTATTCTTTTCAAACCAATGAATTTCGATTATTGTTAATTGACCTATGTATTCATTTAAAATGGTTAAACAAAAGATGACTGTCTATAAATCTATTTATATAACTTTTTTACTAAGAATTTATGCGTTTTTATAAAGAATTAATTTATTCTGTATTGATTTTCTATTTTTGATTAATCTATCGAGATCCTGATGATAAAGGTTTAGATTAGTTATTAGATTCTATGTTTTTTTTTTAAGGATTATACTTTTATATAAGTTACATTTGAATTTAAGAAACCATCGCAAAGTGTTATTTGAGAACTTTACTCTATTCAATTTTCATTTGCTTCTATTGAGAAGCATCAAAATAAAATGATTTAAATATTTTAATATCTTATTGCAAACCACTTTTACCAAGTAATTTTTCTCTAGTTTCTAATTCGCCTTTTAGTAATTCATTTGAATCATAGTGAAATTACAATTAATTAGGTTTGAAAGGAGGCTAAACTTTCTTCTATAAAATTTAAATCCAATCACAATCTTTAAACCAAGGGTGAAACATTAGCTCTTATAAACCATTCTTAGCACCCAATCTATCTGAAGGTCTCTTACATAATAGACCTTTGAGTAAATTTTTGATTTCATTAGTTAAATTCAATTTATCTGGGAAAGTCAATTCTTCGCTCAAAATTGATTAATAAATTTCTTCAGTATCTCTAGAGTAATATGGAGGCAATCCTGTAACTAATTCATAAAGTAGTGCCCCTAAACAATAATGATCCACTTAAACATTATGACCAACTTTTAATAGCATTTCAGGAGCCATATATTCTGGTGAACCACAAAAACTATAAGCATAATCTTCTTCTGTCATATTTGGTTTAGATAATCCAAAATCTGCTATTTATATATGACCATCAATATCTATTAAAATATTTTCTGGTTTAATATCTCGGTAGACCACAGATATAGAATGTAAATAATACATAGCTAAACATATTTCAGCAAAATAAAATCTAGCTTAATCTTCATTCATTCTTTTCACTTATCTTAATTACCAAAACAACTCTCCACCACTACAAAATTCTAATACAAAAATTATATAATTCTTAGACTCAAAAGCACATTCTAATTTATTTATAAAAGGATGATCTAATACTGTCATTATATCCCTTTCATTTTAAACAATTCCTAAATTATTAATTTAAAATTTACCTTATTTTTTATGTGATAGAATAAATTCTTTATCAATCAATTTCATCGCATAAAATCTACCATCTGATTTCTTTTTAACTAAATACACTCTTGAAAATCCTCCGATACCTATACATTTTATAAAAATGAAATCTTTTAAAGCTATTTGAGGTCCTTATCTAGTACCATAAAATGGCTATAAATTTAATGTCTATCCACTAAATATATCCAAAGGTTTATTTAGTTATTAAATATAAAAATCCAATGGTAAATTCTTATCTACTGTATGAAATGAAACAATTTCCAAATCAACAGCTTCGTTTCCTTTTCCAAATAACATTTTCATTTCATCTTAAGATGATCCAGTTGAAGAATATTAATATACTGAATGCTTTTTCATTTCTTATTTTAAATACTCCATTAACTAATCTGTACTTTTTTATGGATCTATTGTAAATTTGTATTATTGATTAAAATAATGAATTACTACAACAATTTGGTTTGCCACACTAACAAAACTTTGATTTTTTATTGTTTAGATAAATGATTTCTGAAGTTGATTAGAAGTGGTTCTTCGAGTGTCTGTTGTTGCAATAGTTTTTAGATTATTAGATATATCTGAAATGTTATTCTTTTAACTTGATTTCTAAGTAGGTAACTGTTAATGACTTGTCATCAATTTCAATAATTCTTTCTTATATTATTTTCCTTATAAAGCAAGTCCAGAGCATTATTATAATTACTTTAATTCTATTCCCTGTTGTCCAGTGCTTTAATTAGTTTTATGAATAGGACTTTAACTCAATAATCCATTTGGATTAAAGGATTGGCTTAATTTAATGTTACTTTTACTAGTACAACTACAAATTAGAATGATTAATTACGTTCTTTAATTATTCTATTGAACAATCTCTTACAACTATTAGTATGGGCGAGTTAGAAGCTGCATTCCAATTTTATTATTAAATATTCGAATTTTAAATAACACTATATACTAAATTATAAACACATCAAACATAATTAAACTATCCACTCTCTTTCACCTTAATTATTTTTGATTCTCTATTTAAATCTGATTTTCTTTACGAACTGATAGAAAAGATTTAATTATTTCTATTCTCTCCAAAATTATTGCATTTTTAGAGTGACTAAGAAATTCTAAAATTTTTGGAAGAGTTTTCAATTCTAAAATCAATTGTTCTGAATGAATTTGTTCATTACAATAAAACAGATTTATTAAAAATCCTAATTAAATTTACAAAAGCTCTTCATATGAAAAATCAATATTTCTTAAAATATCAAAAAATTATATAAAAAACTCTTTGTTAAAATTTTAACTTAGAAATTTCTATCTAAACTATTCATCAATCAGTAAATTTGATAAATAATTAAACAATTATACTATTTAATTGTACTAATCTGAATTCAAATTCGCATATTCTAAAATTTAAATTGCAAAAATTGTAATTTAATCTATATATTTATAAAACACTGATCTCACAGAGCTATTAGAATCAAAACATAAATTAGCACTTAAACTTAGTAATGATGCTGTTAATTCGTATTCAGTTTAATGTAAATTTATAATTGGATAAAATATCTAAGTATAAAATTTAGTTTCAAATATTGGATTTGTTTATATAAGATTCCTTACTTTTTCATCTGTCATAATATTTAAAGCATCAATATAATCTTTTATACAATCATATATTGCTGAACTCTTTTTTTAGTTTACTTTCTCTAACAAACTAATAATTTTATGAATCAGTAAATCAACTCCGTTGTATTATCTTATAAATTACTCTTAGTATAACTAATTTTTTTCTTAATAACATTATAAGATCAATGCTGGAAGACTAGCCATCAACTAATTTTTTAAGATAAAATACGTTGTATTAATCATGTAAAATTTCATCATCCGATTTAATTATCTATATTAACGTTTCGATTCCTTTCTTATCATAAAAATAGGCTGCTGATTCATCTGTATTCTTTTGCATCACTTAAAAAGCCTTAAACAAATCAAAATTTTCATTCTATAAAAAAAAACTATCTATCACATCTTTGTAATTTAATTCTTAATTAACAATTTTTTTCTTATGAAAAATATTATTAATTTCATTTACATTATTATCATTATTTAAATTTTGCTATTCAATAATTAATTTTCTTTCCACATCTATCTTTAAATTCTCTGCTTCCAAGTTCCTAGGATCAATTATCAAAGCTTATTCAATATCCTATAAAGCATTACCAAACATTTTAATATTAAAATATGCAAATGCTCTTCTTAAATATGCTTTAAAACAACTACCACTATTATCCTTTAATGTATCTTTTCTTTAGTAGGCAATTTCTAGTACTTTTGAACAATCTTCTATTGCTTCATTAAATTGATTTAATTTAATATAAGAAATAGCTCGATTTAACCATAAAACCATATTATCTTAAATTAATTGTAGTGCTTCTGTATACATGATAATTGCTTATTAATAATTAGCGTGAGTATAGTATTCATTTCCTTTCTTTTTTAATTCATCAGCTTTTTAAATTGTCAATTTTTTCAATTCAGTTTCTTAAGAATTGGGTAATATATTGTCATTATCACAATCTTAAATGGGAGATATGGATATATTAAAATGTTAAAAGATTTTTGTGAATTCGAGTTTCTATTAAGATAATGAATTTGATTTTATAGATTGTTATTGCTTTGATTTTTAAATCTAATCTATAATCTTGTCAAGCTATATTTATGAATCTCTTAAAGCTTAAAAATCTAATTGCAATTAGAAGTCTTTAGATTACATTTATATTGAATTTGTAAATATTATAAATATTAATCGATTTTTTTAGATTAAAATCAAGGTTTGAAAAATAGAAAAGTTAAGAAAAATTAATATTATTTTATAGTTTTCCACATCTAGTCTTGTAATTTTTATTCATCATTTAATAATTATTATTAAATATTGATGATTAGATATACTTATTGTATTATATTTCAAATAATTTCTACAAATGCTTTTGGATGTTAAAAGACTGTAGCGGTTGGTTTGACAACTTCAGCATTTCTTGGGAGGACTGGTTATCTTTTGGTTGAAATTTGTTTCTTTTATTTATTGGCTTCTGTTTCTTTTTATCATTTTCTTAAAACTCTTTTAACAAATTCTTCTCTGC
>JPFM01000066.1:178468-205168 GCA_000733375.1 Paramecium sexaurelia
GAATCTCTTCTCTACATATCTACCTCTGACTCTTCTTTGTAATGAGACACCAATTCCTCTTGGATTTACATTGAATACTCTAGCAGTACGTCCATGATAATATTAGAAAGGGACACCTTTGTGTTATGCACCATCAACCAAAATATCAACAAAATCACCTATGATTTATATTGTTCATATACCTCTTCTGAATGTTTAGAGTGTTTTACGAATGCTAATGTTTCCATGTCCTCTGAATGGTTTAGCAAATTTGCTTCTTGTACCTTTTTTCAAACCATAACTATGTGTCATTTATTGAAGATATTAATTTTTTTTTAAATTATTTATACTCAAAAAAATCAGAAAGGCATTCATACAATAAGAAATTCAAATTTATTAATGTATGTTTGTAATATATATATCATTGAGCTGCGACTGGAGCTTAAACTTTGGTGGCATCCTTTTTTTATGTTTATTATTAAGCAGGTCGTTTTCTTTCAATGACACGAATTTTTCTATCTTCAGAAGATCTGGCTCTCACAATACGAGCATGGATAGCACATGATACGCAATACTATTGATTTTATATAAACACTACTTAGAGTTTGTCAAACAATTTTGGAATTGATTATTATTATTTTTAATTATAAGCTGATGCTTCTAAGATATCCTTTTTTGATGATGCATCAACTATGTCTCTAACTGTGAATCTTTTGATGGCCTTATCTTTGCCAACTAATCTACAACAATTTGAGCATGTAACTGGTTTGACATGTCCTCTATTTTTCTTGGAACGACCATTATTTCTTCTCTTTGATGGCATAAGAATTTGTTTTATTTTTTAATAATTTATTTAAAATGATTTAATTTTTTTCATATTAACATCCCCATTAGAAATACCCATTTAATTAATAATAGTACAAATTCAATATAATCAGTAGTCAATCATCATAGGAAATATATCATTTAAAATAGAATTCAATTCATTTTAATCCAAAGGTTTAGTTAAATAATAATCCATCCCAGATTCATAACTTTTTAATTTTGTATCCAAATCACAAAACCCTGTATTTGCGATACAATATGCTTTATTTATAATTTATTCATTCATCATTCTCTTTAATTCTTTCACAGTATTAAATCCATCCATTATTGGCATATTAATATCCAAAAATATCAAACTATAATATTTATTTCTACAAATCTCACAAGCATTATTTTTCTTTTCTAATACTTAATTTATTGCTTCTTTTCCATTATATGCAGCATCACATCTTGATTAATATTTCGACATCAGCAATTTTAAACATTAAATATTGAAATATTCATCATCAACTATTAATACTCTTGAACAACAATCACTTTTTAAACTGCATTATATTATAGATTATTGAAACTTAGGACTTAAAATTGGAGGATGAATAGAATAAATACTACTCTCTTCCTTTTAACTCTTTAATTCATGACTTAAACTGATTTATTTAGTTGATGGAAATTTATATATCTTTGAGTTAGTTTAAACAATACTATTTTTCAATCCATTTTTTTAATGTGATTATTCCTTAATTTAATCTTCATAATATGAATTTGCTGAAATTAATCTTATTGTTTAACTACTTCTGTTACTTAATCTACTTGATTTTTTCTTAGAGAACTCCCTAGTTAATTCATTATAATGATTTTTTATAGCAAAACTAAATTAACAACCTTTATCCATTCTTTTTAATTCAATTTAGTTTTCTTGATTACCCATTTTCTTCACTAATTAATTTGAAATTCCTAAACCTAATCCTATACCTACAGATTGGTCGGAAACACGAATAAATTTATTCGATTTTAACATCAAATTTAAATTATTTGCTTCTTCCTCACTCTAATAATTAATTATTAAATTATTTACCATGCCAACTCCATCATCTTTAATTAATACATTACAATATTAATTATCATTTCTTATTGTAAGAGTAATTGATGATTGAAATGTATATTTTATAGCATTTTATAATAGTTAAAATAAAACTTATCGAAATCTTGTTTTATCACCAATAAACGAAAAACATTATAAATCAAACTTATAATCTACTTTTATTTCTTTACTATCAATGCTTTCTTAAAATAAAGATACCATAAATTTAATTTCCTACTCCAAATCTAATTCTTCTAATTTTAAAGAAAATTGCTGCAAATTTATTAAATTATAATCTCTTATAGAACCAACAATCAAACTAAGTTACTCGCAATTAATCCATATAGGATCCAAAAATTTTAATTTTGAATACTTATCTACTTTATCATCTTCCAAAGCCATTGATGTAAAAGTTATAATACTATTTAAATTTGTTCCTAATTCATGAGATAATGATCTACACATGTCAATTTCCATAAATTCGTCAGTTTCAATTTTTTTATTTTTGAATGGCAATTGGACTATTTCAATCTAATAATATTTAGCATCTTCAAATTATTAATAACTTAGTATTATGACACTATTATCATATTTTATGAAATCGTTTTTTTCAATTGTTCCTAAGATCCTTTATTCTATTGATAATTGTTCCATTACTTATTTTAGCATACAAGATTTGGATTCTTTTTCAAAAATATAATTTAATCTTAAACTTAACAATATTTAAATTGCCTAATCATATTAACTTTTATGATTCATTAATTCCTCGAAATCTATTTAACAATCTATCAATTCAAAATGTTAATTAAATACAATAGAGTTTTGAGGTAGAATCATTCTTCTTGTCGAAGAAGTTTGTATAAATTTATATTGTTATTTTAAAATCTCTCTGCACTCGTCAATTTCTATTATAACATTGCCATCTTACAATTTAGCACTCTACTAAACTGTAAGATTTTGTTTTTTAGCCCTGTATATCCATAAAATAAAAATCGTAATTTAGACTAAATTTATAGATGTTATTGGGATGTTATTAATTATTCCTTTGATATGAAATAAATTAAAGACCATTTAAAACACAATCATTATTGATTATCTTCGTTCTTATTTTAAGTTGATTGACTAGAAAAACATTTAGCTTTAAATTAATGAGCAAAACATGAATTCAAAATTTTCTTATTAGGCTATCCACAATGAGGTGATCTTTAAAATTATCCCTATTACTTCAAATCTTTTATTCCAAATATCCTTTTTTAAAAAATAACATAAAAGCGAGATAATAATTCCACTTGAATAAAGTATACTTGCAAGACAGAGGTTTAAAAATGAAGTAGCTATTATTTTAATCAAAAATGTATACCTTAATTTATGTATACTAGTAATCCCAATTAACAAAAATCACTTAAAAGAATGTGTTACTATGAAATCATTATTATTGTTTGATATAATAAATTTACCAAAGTTCTCAATGTAGTTAAATAAAAGAATACTGAATTAATTAAATTCGATACTTATTAATAAAATGAATGAGTATACATTTCTTTTAATAAGTGTTATTCATCTTGTAAATGACTTATTCTAAAAATGATAAAAGTAATTCTAAATTGAAAGATTAGAAAAATAAGAAAATGGATTAATAAGAACGAAATTAGATAGAAAAGTAATTTTAGATGGAAAAGAATGCATATTAATTTAATATAAAATATATATAAATATATAGATGAAATATTTGAATTATAATATTAAATGGCTGATACATTTTTATTAACAGAGGCTTAAATTACTTAAAAGAAACCTGTTTAATTGAGTCCTCCAAAGATAGAAACTGAAGCAGAGAAAAAGGAGAGACATTGGTAATAGATTTTGAGTAAAATTCTATTCAATCCGCCAAATGATGATTATTATCAAAAATGGCCAATAAAACCAGGTTGATTATAAATGATTAAAATTTGATAGGAATATTTTTCTATAAAGCTCTGGCTTTGGGAAAATTACCAACAGAATAAATAAAAGTTAATCTCCCTGAAAGTATTATGTGTTTTGATTAAACATATATTTTGATGTATACAGATCCGATTACAGGTTAATTAATGAGAAAAACTGATATAGGATATTAAGACTTTGAAAATAAAGTATAAGTATGATAAAATTAGGTGCATTAATATCATGAAGAATATTTGAAACGTCACGTAAAAGATGATAGATTTGAAGCAAGAACTAATGTATTTTAGAATTAGGATAATCCATATGTAATAAGTAGAGGTTAAACAGGATAAGATTGGAATATGTCAAAAGCTGTATATACATTTCGATAATAAAAAGAGAGGAAAGTTTAATTAGATAATAATAAATTGGAATAGCGGTTTGTAATATCAAGGGTAATGAAAGCAACAATCGTTCGACTTGTATTTTTTACAAAGAATTCAAAATCATCTCATGCTAATTATGGCTATAGAATAATGAATGTCATGGAATTATATGATCCCAATCCAAAAAAGTCAATAACAAATAAAACAACAATTAATACAGAACTATAAAATTCATTTACAATTTAATAAATAAAGGGAGTAGGATTATATGAATATGAAAGAGTTTGTGAATAGATAGTATCATATTTAGAGAAGAATTATCCTGTAAGAATAAGAACAGGAGTATTTGATTTTATTTAAGATCCAGAAGGAAGAATTTGGTTATTTAATTGTAAATATTTGATGATGGAGAATGCTATTTCTATGAGTGAAATTCAAGGAGTAGGTTAAGGAAAGAAGACATTAGATTAATTAACTTGCTCAGTTTATTGTAAATTGTGTGGCATAATATTTAAAAAAGATGATGCAAGTAAAACATTAACTTATAAATTGTTATGGGAATTAGTTTAACATTTAAAAAAGAGAAATAAATAGTTAACAAATATAAAAGTATCTCATTTATCAACTAGACCATGTAGAGTCTGTGATGTTTGTTATATGTTAATTGTTGGAGAACATGAGCTAGTAGAAATAGAATAGAAATTTGCTATTGCATAAAACATTCCATTAGGAGATGCTATAATAAGAGTACCAATGGATAGTAAACCAAAACATAGACCAGCTTTGTTAAATGAATAATTGTATTAATGGAGATTACTATTTTATTTGGAGATGGTTGATTTATAAGGAAAGAGATTGACAGATTTAAATGGAAATTCAGTTGTAGATTTGAAGAATATAGTATTGTAATATCGTTTACATTAATCAAAATCATCTTTTAAAACACATATAATTAAAGATGATAATTATTAAACTTAAAAATCAAACAAATAGCAAACAATATCAGCATAATAAAAATAGCTTAGATTTAGTGGAATAGAGAGATCTGATTCAATAGATGCTCAAGAAGGATAGGCTGATGACTAATTTGCATAAATAAATGATGAAAATTTAAAATTAAATGTGATAAGAGTTCATTACTTTTTTAGTGAAACAACAGATATAGAGAAATTTTTGTCAGAAACAGAAATAAAGATGAGATTATGTTAAGGTACAGAGTGGGTTAATTATGTTGCTGAAGGATCAACAAAAACCATTCATCATTTTAAAAATTCTTAAATTGGAGGATAAAGACATAGAACTTAAGTATTATTATTTTTTGCAAATGGTTAATATTGTATATTGAATTTGCAAGTTGGATTAGTAATTATATTAATTAATAAAAAATTAGTTTTGTGACGGTTAATATAATACAGGGAAATTGAATCTGTATAAATATAATAATGTATATTTTCCAGATGATAACTATTATAATTGCAATCCATTTCCTCCAGAATGGATGGAAATATTTGATCCTTAATATGTGAATATGCATAATACATTTGAAGAGTAAGTAAAAGAAATTGAAGCTTATTCTCCAAAGTGTACAAAGCATGAATTGAATTAAATGATAGATTTTAATAAATACAAAGAAACTACGAAATATAAAACAGTAAAGCCGAAAATTGATGCTAAAAAGAGAGACATTTAATCAGCTGCTCCATAATATGGTTCAAATACACAATAAGTTTTACCAAAATTACCATAATCAGCTAAAAAATATTCTAATACAATTAGATAATTTGATGAATAATAATTATTGTAACATTATACTCTAGAAGAGTAAGAAATTGGAGACGTGTTATTCGAAGAAAAGAAATAAAATAAAAGGATAAGTAAAGAAGATAGAGAATTTTATGAATAACACAACTTATATGATGAAGAAGCAGAAGATAGTTAAGAGGATCATGAATTAAATTTGAGGTTGAATAAACAAATTCAAAAATCAATGAAATAATTAGATAATCAATCTTAACAATCTAATTCTTTGAGACCTATAAGATCAGCACAATAATTACCACCAAAAGGGCACAGATGATAATATTATTATTAATATAAAAATGGTTTATCAGTGGACAAACTTTGTCTGGGAAACCAATGCATGGTGGTTAAGAAGAATCAGACCTGTATTATTCTCATTATATAATCAAGTTTGTTGTATTAGGAGCATTTGCATTTACAGCATTCTATGGAGGTAGATATTATTTCTTTGGAAAATGGGCTTATTATAAATAAAGACAATTTACAGAGGCTGAACTTATAGCTTAAGCAGAAGTCAATAAGAGGTTAAAATCTTATTTCAATTGTTATCTAGAAATTGGGGATATGGAGTTTGGTACAAACCAACATTAGAGAGAAGCAGAAAGAAATTATTGCAAGATGCTTTGAAAGGTAAGAAATTTATTAAATCAATCTTTAGATAAATATAGATATGCAATGACTTGGGAAGAATTGTTTTATGAAGATCCAAGGCCAGTTGAAGAAATTCTTGAAGAAGAAAACTCCTGGGAAGAATATGAGATTTGACAAGATTTAATATTCCCTATATTATATGTAATTATTTCATATGAAGAGAATCCATATGTATCATTCTTATTTTAGAGATGTCGTTATAGCCTAAGCCAATTTCACCAACTCACTTACATAACTATATATATATTATATTTTATACGTCGAAGTTAATGACGATCTATTAACTACTGATGATTCTATCTTATTTCGCAAAGCCACTATTTCATTTAATTGTACTGCATCACTTAACAATCTTCCTTATTTCCTTTATTATTATTTTTCTGATGATTATAAACTATAATTTGTCCTTTAAAATATCTTTCTCTGTGAAGATTGAGTTTGTTTTTCATTTTAATCAACCACTACATTCTAACCCAAATTACTTTATATTCTTGATGAAATATTTCTATACTCATTACATTTATTTCATTCCATATGCTTTATGAGGAGAATAGAGATTCTTTTAAGGAGTCAAAATATCGTTAGAATTATAATTTAAAGTTGTCAAACGAGATTACGATAAATCTCTTATTCTTGCTTACAAATTGTCAAAAGATGGTATTCCTTAACGATTCTCCTTTCTTATCTTATTTAAACTTCTTACTTTACAGAATTGAAACTAGATTAATTTAAATCACTAGTCAAACTCAAATTTAATCTATCTTTCACCTGAGAACGATATGATTTCAAATCAAAATTACCATCTAAAGGACGGCGTTAAGATGATTAATCAATAAATGTTCTCATTTCTTTTTATTTATAATATTTAAATTATACAAACAAACTTTATTTTATATTATTCTTGGGTATTATTAAATAAATTAGTTATTGTAATCAGAATTTTTTCATATGTCTGACAGAGATTGAATTTTTGAAATCATACAATGAACTCAACTAAGGCAAAATAGACTTTGGAGAACATTAAGTGGTAGATGGCTTAGAGCGGTTAGCTATATATTAACTAATAGGTCTATTGGCTTATTTCACATAGTAAGCTCTTTCTATTTTTTTTTATCCTTTTGGAGAACATAGGAAATGTGCAAAAGACTTACGATTCTAGAGTATCTTGGGTTTAAAATGATAAAACTCCTCATCTGAATCATGCTCATTCAAAACTTCAATATGGTGTTATTGTTTCAATTATCTTGAATCTAATTATCAGAATTTACTTAATTCCTTCAGCAAGTAAATTTGCTACTGCTGATGGTTTATGAAAATGTACATTCTAGTTTATTGCTTTTTTCATTTTATTTCTTTGTCTCTCTCTTATTTTTTAAACAATCTTATATCTAATTATGAACTGAACACAATAAACATACTTTCTGAGCTTTTTGTAAAGTCTCTTCCTTCTATTAAAGCTAATTTGTATAAAATTTATTCAATTTACTTGCTTTCAAAAGGAAATAATTAAAAAGTCTTTTGTATAAATGAATTATTCTTACCACAATTAATACAATTGCAGCTAGAATCAGTCATTATAGTAGAAAAGTACTTTTTTAATCTTCTTGATTATCGTTCACTTCGTTAGGGAGTCTCCTCAACCACTGGTATTCTATGCCTTGTGAACAGTGATAATTTATCAAATATTCTAAATTGCCTGCTGCTTTGTTGTTAAGAAATAATCTTTCTATGTTATTATTTTATAGGTGACTGAAGCAATGATTTATTCATTTTATTAATAACAATAAATTGAATTAACTGGAATTGATCTAATTCAAATAAATACAAAAATTGCTAATATGAATTTCATTATTAGTTATTCTAATTTCATTTATTTTCATTTTCTTAATTTTAAATTATCGTTTTCGTCTTTCCTTTTAATGATAGACTAATATCTTGCAATTATATAAATTTATCAACTAAATATAGCTTAATTAATTTAAATATCATAAGTATCCAATAAAAAATACACAAGAATTAAATTAAAATGTTGATTAAAGAAAGCGTATGTATTTTTCATTTAGTAATAACTAATAAATTATCTTATTCTTTCAATTTCTATACTATTAAGACGTATAAGAATTAGGGATCTCGTAAATTATATTTTCATTTCAATTAAGATTTTATATTTGATAATTTACATTTTATTTTATTCATAATTGTTTATATTGAATCAATTTTAATTGCAAATTTAAAATAAAAACAAGAGACTTTTTAATCTTTTTAATATTTATTAACATAGTTTATTGATAATTATAACATTCTGATAACCTTTTTATAGTCAAAATGTTAACTTTATATTATGGATATAATCTGAAATTAAAAAAAGGATTTTATTTAGAAATATAAAATTTATAATAACAATTATTTGATTACAAAACGGTGATATTAGAAAAATTAGAATAATGCAAATAAATTCAATGTAATTGAATAGAATATTTCTAAAAACACGGATATTAAGATTCATAACAGAATGCAAATTAATTCCATCATTTATTAAGATATTTAATTGTTGGATTTAGAAAAATTAATAAATACAAATAGATTTATCAAAAACTTATATAATTTTTTAACATAAGCACCTATATAAGAGTGATTCTTATTGAGATTAAGGATTGAACTATTAAATTTTACTTAATAATTACTATTATCCTAACATAAAATAATAATTTGTGCAATTTAGAATAAGAGTGATTATCTATTAAATTAATTATGTTAATGGTTTGAATTGATAGGGAAATATTATAAAATATTTCCTAATTATATTACAAATTTTCTGATAGAATGTTCTTTTGAGATTAAAAATTCTATTCATACGTGGAATTAATAAAATAAAAAAATAATATATGAAGACAAGTGCATTACTTATCATATTATTCTCTTGCACATTAGCAAAATAATTATATGATGTAAAAAAGTCATATGTTACACCTGTTAATGAAATAAATTTCGAAAAATAAATTAATAAGATTAGACAAACAACAAAATATGTTACAATAGTTCACTTCTATAAATATTCAGGTAAATTTATAGATTTGATTGTGTAGATGGAGAAAGCAGATCATTCGCATCAAAATATGATGAATTTACAAATGAATATAAAGGTATTTTCAGAATAGCCTCATGTGATTGTGATGAAGCTGAAAAGATTTGTTAAAAAGAGAGTGTGTCTAAATTCCCTACATTTAGAGTTTATCCTCCATATCCTGTACCTGCAGTTGATTATGAAGGTCCTCTTGAAATTGATGGAATCTTGAAATTAGCAACAAAATATATCCATAATAATGTTATTGAGATTAATGAAGCTAATATTAATACATTTGTAAATGAGAATCCAACAGTACCAAAAGTAATATTGTTTAGTGAAAAGAAAGGATTTCCTTTAGTTTATAAAGGATTGAGCGTAGAATTTGAGGTATGAGTTTTAATAAAATGTTTAAAAGAAAAAATTATCATTTGGCTTGGTGAGATCAAGTGAAAAATCCTTGTTAGATAGATATAATGTGAAAGCATTTCCAAAATTATTACTTATTAAAACAAATGAAAAAAAACCATATGCATTTACAGGTGAATATAAATTTAAAGCAATGTTTGATTTTTTGAATGTTCACAGTGAAGTATTTGTTCCAGGAGGAGGATCATCGGCTGATAGTGCTGCTACAAAAGAATGGATGATGCAAATTGTTCCTTAATTACATTAAAGATCAGCAAACGATATCTGTTTAAAAGTCGAAGGTGTTATTTGTGTTATCTTAATGAATAATGGAGATAAACCGTAAATTATTAATATTAATATTGTTAGAGATAATGGATTGGTTGATGAATTGAAAAAGTTGAACTAATAATATGAAAGACATATAAATAGAGGAACAGTTTTCAAATTTATGTGGTTAGATGTTAAAACAGAATCGAAAGTATACTATTTTGATTAATCTATTTTAGTGGGGTTAAGTATTAGAATTTTAAGGAGAACCAAAGATAGTTTTATTGAATCCAAGTAAAAGAAAAAGATTTGCTGTTCATGATGGTGAAATGACATTTTAAGCTATTGGTAAAAATTACTAATTAATTTTAAATAGAAAGAACTTTAGAGAAATTGATTAGCGGAGATCTCAAATTCAAAAACTTAGGAGAATCTTTACCTGATTTTGTGAAAATTGATTTGTGAATATTTTTAATTAGCTTATCATTAATATTTAGTTTAAATTTCCTCTATTATCGAATTCAATATTATTACATACAGTGCAACTCATGCTTATTTTGTTGAAGTATTATAATAGAATCGATCTAAATTAATTACTGTTTAATGAATGATTTAATAAATGATTCAATTTAGAAAAGTAAGACCAAAAAAATTTTAAAGTTTAATTCTTATAATATTAATAGAAGAAGAAGTTAGGTTACTGTTAATAAAGCAAGAATAATCTTTAAAAATTGTTATTTTAATTTAAACTTCATCTTATTGAAAGCTCTGGCTATTTCATATTAACACCTCTAATATATATATAATTTCATCAATCTTTAAGATTATTTATATTATATTAATATTAATCCAAAAATAAATTATATAGATAATTATATCTATTTGTTTAATAATGATTCATTCATTTTGTTTTTTGAACTAAATTTAAATTAATTTTACAAATAGGTATGGTATTATTAAGTATGGTTATTTCATAAAATTAATAATTTTAAATAGCGTGATTGATTTACTACTGAAAATGGTCGTTAAAAAGATTTTCAGTGTAAAAATTGCCATTTTTGTAAATTATCGATTACAAAATAAATTTATTTATTATAATTTCATAAAATTAACAAAAAATTTGATTCCATTTGTAAAGTTTAGAAATACTCAAAACTTTTAAAGTTATGATTATATTCTAACAGTTTATAAATTCTTTACAGGTTTTTATTTAAAATTTGCAATTCATATATATTTTTAAATTTTCATTAATTTAATAAATACTATCTTTAAAATAGAAATAATAAGTAGATAAATTTCTAATAATTTTTTTTGATATTATATATAATATTATCAAGTCAGTTTAGTGGAGAACATTAGATAAATGGTAAGGGTTTAATTAATGAGATTAAAATAATTAGGAATTTGGATAAGGTATAGTATTTGCAAAATAAAACTTTAAATGTTTCAAATAGCTTAGATAATATGTTGAGACCTTTTGGATATTCAAGGAAATAAAATATTAAATGAGGAATAATAAATTGCAAATGGAAGCAATTATTATATTTAAGTTAGTTGAAAATAGCAGATAAAACAAAAAATGTTTAAAATTGTTGTAAATATGCTTGTATTCTCATCAGATTTAAGAATAACATCAGTATCAGTATTTTGAAATATGTCATGATAAGATAAAATCAAATGATATAGTCTTTTTTGATTTTTTTATTTTATTGATCATGTCCAAAGACTCTAGAAACTAATTTAATGAGATCTTTTTTGGTAATATTTTTTTCTAGAATTTTGAATAGAGACTCTGCGCTGATATTGTTGGTGAGCCAATCGAATAGTCTTTCTTATTAGTGATCATTTTTTTATCTAGATTAGTAAATCTTTATAAGTGTTACTTTACGTTACATAATTCTTACCATAAAAAGGCATTCTCTTTTTTTAATTTGTCACTTTATTGAATAATATAAGTAAACAAAGATTCTAATTCTTGATTTCTCAATATTAACATTGATAATTCTTGATTAATTTAATCAATGTTTGGAAGTATGATAATTTAGTCATTAACTTTTCTTTTTATTTATGGGAGTAAATCTCTTTATTGTCTTTAATATATTTTACTTTTAATTTCTTCTAAACAATTTGTGTTTAAAGGAATTCTTTTTTGTCTTATGAAAATCATACATATTCAACTTAAGTTCTTAAATGTAAATAATACTTAACGAACAAATGAAGCAAAATTGGAGTGCTTAAAGTAGTTGGGCAAAATGTCATTCTGAAAAATATTGATATCTTTAACTTGGAATCCATCTCCTTTGTCATTCCAACATACAATATCGTCGTAATCTGAATGCTTTATAATAGTTTTAAGTCATATACCTCTAAGATAGAATAGACTTTATATAAGAAACCAGGACCTTCTTTATTCATTATTAATTATGTTATTAATTATACTACTCTCAATAAATGTATTTGCATATGTGCATAAATAAGAGTAACATTTGATGGATTTGTATAACAAAATGAATTCAATCAAAGAATTCTTATCTTAATTAGAATACTATACAGCATTGGAAAAGTTAGAAATGAGATCAAAAGAGAATCTTGAGTTTGAAGAAGAAAGCCTTACAATCTATAAAGAACATTATTAAGATGTAAATAGTAAAGGATCTTATATAGTTTGTAAATTCCTTTAAGTTATAGTAAACAAGCAATAGAAATGAAAAAGAAGACATTAGATTGTTTTTGAGAGAAACATTTCCAGAAGTCATTGAAAGGATAAAACGTATAATTGCAGATAAAGTATATTTATAATAATTAAATAAAGGAAAAATTGATAGAAGGTGATATTAAAGAACTTGCAAAGATTAAGCATTAATAACCTGAAGATATCAGCAAAAGGTATGAAGAATTTAATTATCTTCATCAAAAAATTTAAGATGGTATAATTTATTAAATTTAATGAAATTAGTTTTAGAATCTAATGATTAATAAGATATATATAAAACCTTAGAATTATTAGAATCAAAAATTATGATAGGTTCTTTTAAATAAATGTAAAGTTAAGAAGTTGATTTCTTTATGAAAAGTGTTGACTAACTTTTCAGAGAGAAATCAAATTAAAATAAGAAATAAGAATCAATCTAATTACTTAGTTTAATGCGTAGTGTAATTTCAGAATACCTTATTAAGATGATGAATGATCAACTTGAATCTTCTTTTGATTTTTTGGACAAGGAACTCTTCTTTACCTAATCCAAAAATACTCATGTTAATGCAAAAGAATAATATATTAATCTCTTACGTAGATTAGAATGTATATATATCATATATTATTATCAGAATTACATTATACAGTATGGAAAGATGTTATGGAAATACCTTATGATAATACTTTACTTGAAATAGCTGAAAAATAGTTTGAATTAGCAACTCAAATTGGGAATCGTGCCATATAATATCACACATCAATGGACGAAATGATGAAAGCAATGCTTGAACGTTTTTTGTAAAGATGAATTTAGTTTCTATATATTGGAAGACAAATATCATATTAAATTCAGAATATAATATTGACATAATATCATTAAATTACTTTTATCATCATCTCATAAAATTCTTCAAAACTAATCTATCCATCTCCATTTTTATCAATTTCCTTAATCATATCTAACCAATATTTCTCATCTATTCCAGATAATGATGGTCCTAAAACTTCTTTTATTTCAATTTCAGATATAAATCCATTTCCATCTTTATCAAAAATTTAAAATGCCTTTTAATATTTTCTATATTTACTTCTTTTAATTTTTCCAATTACATAGCTTTTTTTCTATCCATTGATGCAATTATAAATTCAGTGTAATCTATTGTACCTGATCCAAACATTTCAACTAAACCCATAATCTTTTAAACCTCTTACAACGCTGTTTCATCATCCATATATTTTTTATATCTTTCTAAAATTTCTTCTTTTGTAAGGATCCCATCTCCATTTTAATCCATCTCTTTAAAAGCTTACATCTTTTGGATAAAATTATAACTACTAATCAATTTTTTCTTCCTTTGAAATCATTGTTGTTCTAATAAACATTAATTTTGCTTATTATAATTTTTATTCTGCTCTAAAATTCATCAAATTCTCTAATTTTCCTTAAACTAATTGTTTATTCGCTTTATCTTAAAGTTATTACTAAAACCAAGAATGTTTTAACACTTATTTGGCATTCATTCTTTTTTAAACATCATATTAAAGCATCTTTACTACTAAATCTTTTGCATGTTGACTAACTGTCTCCCATACATCTCCCTATTCATAAATATATATTGTTATACTTCTAATTAATATTTCCCATTCAAAATACTCTTTTAAATCTCTTAATCTGTTCTACCGTTAAATGGTGGCATACCAGATAAAAGTATATATAAAATACTCCGCAAGACCAAATATCTCATTTCTCATTATAATTGCGTTTTAAAACTTCTGGTGCCATGTAATAAAGTGTTCCAAACTTTTCATTAATTTATTAATTAGGTGAATAGAATTTAGCAGTTCCCCAATCAACAACCTTAACATTATAATTTCCCTAGCTATTAATATCTAATAACACATTTTCTGGTTTCAAATCTCGATGAACTATATTCTAATTATGAGCATAAAGTATAGCAAACATTATCTATTTCATAATGTAACTAGCTTCTTTCTCAGAAAAGCTTCCTTTCTCTATAATCTTATCAAATATTTCGCAGCTACATAATTTTTTATTATATACCCTGTACACAATCCAATAATTATATAATAGTTCTGATAAATTCATATAGTTTAAGAATGTGTGGATGGTCGAATTACTTATAGACATTAATTTCATTTATAAACTTCTGTTATAATTCTGCTGTTGACAATCTCGACTTACTTATTACCTATGCTTTTAATTTGTGATCATACTTTCATTGCTCTGATAGCTCTGATCTTACAATCTATAACTTTTCTAACTTATGAAAATGCTCCAACTCCTAATACTCCCTATTCTCTATAGCTAATATTACTCCTAATTTATAATCATCAGTGTATGAAATTTGCTTTTCTACTATGAATTGACTAAAGTTTAATTTTTAAATGATTTTGATCCATTCTATCCAACTTTAAAAATATTATTAGTTTATTATTATTCAATATATATCAAATATTAAAGAAAATACATAACTATTCTTAATTTTATTGTTACTATTGATTTTCATAAATGAATTTATAGGTTTTTTTATATTCAACATATTAAAGTTTTAAATTTGTATAATAAAATCAAATTCAAATTTATATTATTAAATAATTGTTTCTATTAACCTGTCAAAACTTTTATAAGCTTTTTTTGTAGGTTCTTATTTGAAGTTAAATTTCACTTAATTTTGATATTTTAAAAATAATACAATAGAAATATATTATAATCAAAATAAAATGGATTTGCGTTCAGATGAGAGTTTTAATTAATTGAGTTATATAATTTCATAATTTAATTATTAAACCTTTTAAAATTATTTAATTCTCTTTACAAATTTTTCAGAATCTTTTTAGAGAATTTAATTTTAAATTGCATTACTTACTCTATACATATTGTCAATATTGATTTCTAACATTGAATTTAGAGAAGAATCATTAGACATACTTACATTACGAGATGTTAATTCATTATTAAAGTTCTTTATAAAATGTTTAGGTCTGTCTTCATTTCTTGCAGTATGACACATTCTCTCAGATGAATTCTTTCTTAAACCTTTATCTTTATTTTTCATAAACATATAAGCATACAATTTAACATCCTTACTCAAAGGATCATTTAAAACATATTTTTCTTTAGAGAATCCTTTATATTAGTTATTTTTCATCAACATTTTTCTCTTCGCTTTATTAAAAGTATCAATCTCTTTTTATTATCTCTCCTTTAAAAATCCTCTTAATTAATCATTAATAGCATCTCTAACCTTTTATTTAATAAATTATTTCTTTTCGCAACTCCCTGTATTGAGGCCTTATTAATCCACTTTTTTGACTCTTAAATAACCATGATTTGTATATTTTATATTGTTAAATTCACGTTATCCATCAACTCTTTCTGTTAATAGATTCTTTTATTTTATTTTATTTTTATTCTCTTCACTCACCTCATAGAGTTGTTTAAAAAGTTACACATCTTTGAGGTTACTTTCTTCATTTGGTTCTGTTTAAGAATTCTTTTAAATTAATTTCTTTATCTTTTCAAATCTTTAATATACTCTGACCTTTTTTTCTATTTCCTCATCTGTAAGTCCTTGATAATGTAAAGATTTATATTTATTTCCTACCTACAATTAATTTGCAAACATATTAGCTCTTTTAATCATTTTTATTCTATTTTTTAACTTTGATTCCTTTCTATTTAAATGATTGCATTCATTAACTAAATTAAGAGCAGAACGTTCACCACATAAAAACTCTCTAAAACCTTGTCTAAGCTTTTCATTAAACTAAAATGGATTAGGTTTATTCAAAGGAGATTAAGTACATATTGGATCATTTATCAATTAATATTTTTATGCAGCTAATCTCTATGCTTAATTTCTAGATTTTAATGTATTATTAAAATTTCCAAACATTTAATCCCAAATTAATAAATTCTGTCTATTGCTCTCAGCAGTAGATTATGGAGTGCTTGCTAGAGTTGTCCTAGATTTGGAATTAATCTTAAGCATTTTAATATTATCTATAAATAATTTACAGAATAATTAATCGAACTCTATTTATCAATTAATTAATTCAATAAATTAATTTATTTTATTGTAAATATATCAGACCAATATGTTGAAAAGAAACTCATTTGTACAAAAATAATGAAACTGTTATTTAATTAAGTAATATAATAACTATTTTTAATTTAAAAAATGTAATAATTTGACTAATGTTGATAATATTTATAAAATAAATAATAATTATAATTAAATTTTATTTTTATAAATAAATTATTAAATATTACTATTTTAAAATCTAATACAAAATTTTGAGTTAATAGGCTAATAAATTATCAATAATTATTAAGATTTCCAAATAAAATATTATAGATTACAAGTTAGAAGAAAGAATGAGTATGATTTAGATTATTAAGTATAATAAAATAAAATTAAGAATTATAAAGGTTAAATAATCTTCTCTTGATTAGAAAAAAATGGAGGAAAAAGTGGAGTCGAAGAAGAATATCAGCATTCTACTTTAAATTTCAATTGAAAAAGAGAAAAATTAATTTAATTATAATAGAGATAGCCATGACATCTAATAAAATGAATTTAAGATAAAATAAATTTATTAGTTATGATGGAATTTAATAGATTTAAACAATTTAATACACCAATATTAAAGTAAAAAATTTATTAAAAAAATTTATCTTTAGAATATAAAAAACATTATTAAGGTGAAGATTACAATAAAGTAAATTCTCAAAATAATTTTTAGAAAATATCAGGATAATACTTTGAAAAAAAATCAAAATAATTTTAATAAATATGGGAAACCAAAAGAATCATCAAATTTTAATAAATATCTGATATTAAATCAAAATATTGATTATATTATATTTAATTAATTTATTCCAAATAAAATTAGTCTTTATATTTTCAAAATTGTATGAGAGCTATAAAAATGAGGTCAAATCCATAATTTAAAATTTTTTTTTGTAAAATTAGTTATTTTAAAGGCAATCAATAGGCTTAATTTTTTCACTAGTTGAGATGTAAAAAATAAGCTTACAATTTAATATTATTTATGAGAATAGAAATTTTTATTTGTAGCTAAAGAGTTCATAATAATTATGTTATCTATCTAATGATATAGATACAAAAATTTTAATAATTACTTTTGCAACAATTTCTATGTCTTAGATTCAATAAATCACTGTTTTTTCTTGGAATATCATACATTGATAGATCAATTAATGGAGACATATAATTGAGGATCAAATTTAATAGAAAATAAGTGCGTCATTCATAGATTTAAATATTAAGGATAAAAATCTTGCAAAATTCAATAAAATTTTTATATGAAACTTGTCAAAAAACTCTTTTACTCTTCACTTTTCCTAGGTTTAATATTATTACTTTAGAATTTTGAAGCTACAGATACTAAATTAGATGTCAAATAATAAAAAGATGAGCTTTGTACAGAAGGTGAGTAATAAATATATAAGAAAACTAGATATCGAAGTAACTCAATCAGAAAGAGATAGTGCATAATCAATTCTTGATAGTTTATATGACACAGCTATAAGAAGTGATGTTACAGAGGCTGTAAATGAATAAAATGCTGGAATCGATTTGGTCTTGAATCTGTTAAGGTATATAGTTCCTTGGGCTGCTTTTTTGATAATATCAGTTTTTAGCTGGATTTTCTATTGCTGTTATTGTTGTTGTGATAAGTAAGATATAATATAATTAGTAGAAAATGCCCTCCATCTAAATGTTGTAAGAGAGATTATGAATATGATAAATTATCAAAAATGGAACTTTATGTCCCTGTTGGATTTGCAATAATTCTAAATTTATTGTTATTTTCAGCATCTATAGCAGGATTAGCATATTCTGGCGACGTAGAAAGAGGTATGAAAGCAGCTCGTTGCTCTTTGATATCGCTATTTTATGATATTGTATATGGAAATTCAGAAAAGTTTCCAGGATTAACAGGCATAGCAGATAATTTGGATTCTATCAGTCAAGAAATATACGACTTTTAAGATTAATTATAAAGTACATTTTCAGGTTAAACTTCTAAAACAATCAATACAAAAAAGAATGGGGTTATAAGTGCAAATAATAAGTAATAGAAAGATTTATAAAATATTCTAGTATGAAAAGAGGAGCAACAAATGCTGCATTACCTGTTTTAGATGGTGGATCTGAGAGTTACTTATCTTCATAAAATTTTGTAAATTATTTGTTCTACTTATTTAGTTAGATTATATTTTGATGTCATCAACTGATTCATAATCAAATACTTATACTTAAAATTACAATAGTCTATAATCAATCTACAAAGATTATCTAATATGTACACCTTAACCAGAAGCATTTTCCGCTTATTATGATGGAATGATTTAAACTTCAGAATAATTGGAAGATTATGCAGGTGATATAACAGGAGATTCTTTTGATACAAAGACATTAGAAAGTGGAAGCAGTACAGTCAGTGGATTTATTAGCGATGTTAATGATGCAAGCACAACTCTCTATGACAATACTAAAATTCTTGATGATGCTGGAACTTATGCCACATTAGCATTAAATGTTTTGTTTGGTGTTGGCTTAGGTTTAAGTGTGGTTTCAATTAGTTCAATCGTTTTAATAGTATTAATGAAGGTATATAAAATAAGAGGGTTGCTACATTTTACTTGGTGTATTTATGTTATTTTGATGATATTATGCTTCTTAATAGCTTTAATTTTACATCCATCCTCTGTTATCTTTGCTGAAGTATGTTATTATCTTGATTCGTTTGTTAATGATTATGAATTCTATTAATAAACCTAATTTATTGATGCTAGAGACACTAAAGATATTATAGCTTCATGCTTTTTCCCAGGTTCATCAAAAAGTCTTTTTGAAGTCATGGATTTAGCCTCTGCAACTGATCCTTTAAACAACTTTACTGCATAAATTAATTAATTTCAAACATAATACTCTTCATTTGATGGTTAAAAAAAAGATTTTAATGATAAATTAAATAACAATTTACTTTCAGTTCAAAATTGTAAAGATGGTACTGTCTTTGATGCAAAACCAACTGATTATGCCACATTAAAATAAGCATTTGAAAAATTCAATACATTTAAATCAAATTCAGGTTGTGTTGAATTGGCAGTAACTAAATGTGCAGATGGATTACTACCTATGAGATCAAGTGCAGACACTGGATCTACATTTAATTAAAGATGTTGGCATCCTTAATATTTAGCTACATCAACTCCTTCTTGCGCTGATTAAAGTGGATTAGCTGAAACTGCTGTGTTAAAAACTTAATATAATAAATAATCTTCAATGTGGTCTTCACCATTGTCTAAAGAATAAAATATATTAGCTTTAAATGCTGATGTTTCTAAAACATTTGAAGATTATATGGCTAAGATTAATGTTTTCATAACAGATGCTGATACTATCATAAAACATTTAGATGAGTTGTTAAATGGAATTGATTGTACATTTTTAAGAGTAAGAACTTTAATTTTATATATTAGGGATCCTTCAATACAGTTTTAGATGGTTTATGTGTCATTTTTATTCCAGGAATATCTAGAACTACTATTTTGATTATTATAATTGGTGTTTCGATGTTCTTTGGATCTTTAGCTAATTGTTGTGTTGGATTAAGAGCATATAGAATTTTAACTTATGGTTTCAAAGATGACAATAACCAAAATTCTAAGATTGCACCAAAAGATCCAGAAACTTAAGGTATCAATCAATGATATTAAATTTTTATGTTAAAAATAAATAAATATTATGAATAATTTTATAATTATTTCTTTTATTTAAATAATCATTTTCTGACTTGGGATTTGAATGCTAATAAATCATTTTCTAATTAAACTTTATCCAATTTTAATTATTCTCTTTCTTTTGTTCTTTATTCCAAATCCTTTTTTAATTTATCATTATCTGTTTATAATTGTTTATTCTATTTCTCTGAACTTGTCCATTTATCGTTCATTAAACCTATTTATGATGCTTTTGCTTCCAATTATCCTTATGTTTATTTTAATTTAGACAATTCATTTACATTTTAATCAAATTATTACTTTAATTGATTGAATTAATCTTCTTTAGTTTTCAATGTACTTTATAAAATTGCTATTTAATCTTTCAACTTTTATAACTCTTAATCTTTCTTATCTCTATCCTTAGTAAGATTGGCTAAGTCTTTTTGAGCTTAAGCTAATAATAAATTTTAGAAATTATTACCTAATTATTATTCAATAACTTTTAACTTATCTTACAATACTTTTTTATCTTATAATTATTACTCTAAACCTGCAATTGTTTACTTTAACTTATCACTTTCATTTCCTTTTTATTCATATGTTTATTTGATTCTCGTAAATTCTTATTCAGTAGTTTAAGTTTATTTCTTAAAATCATTAAATTACTTTTCAATCAATCTAATTCTATTTAATTCAATTTCACTTGTGCTTAGTTTTTATGAAAGAACATCATTTTCAGTTACTTTATCTTTATAAAGTTATTATAAACGATCAATTTCTTTCAAAAGCTCTTAAATCTTTCTATCAGCTTCAGGTAATCTATCCTTAAATCCTTATAACAAATTAATTTCTTATTGAGCTTTATTTAATTATCTTGTCAATTCATCTAATTATCTAAGATAATCTTTTATCTAATCTTCTTAATTTTTGCATTTCTCATTTACAGATTGTAATTAAACAAGTTATTAATTTAAAATCATTATTTAAGAATTTAATTACTAAACTTCTAAAACTCTTTCTATTAATTTCTTATTTAGATCATCATAATCTTTCAATTTATCATCCAATTTTTATCTGAATTCTGTAACTTATTTTTCAAGAATAGCAATCTCAGCTTTCAACTTTAAGATCTAACCCTTCAAATCTTCAATTTCTTTATTTCTTTTTTCAACAATAATCTTTAATCTATCTATTTCTTATGCTAAAAAGACTGTTTTGGATTCAAGATCACTTATTTTTTTTTCTAATAACTCATTATCTTTTAAGAGTTAATCATAATTCTATCTGTAATCTTTTAATTCCTCATTCAAAGTGGCATTTTCATTCTCTAATTATTGAATCTTTCTATCAGCTTCTTCCAAGTCCTTCTCAGCCATATCAAGATTATGATCTCTCTCTTATATCATTTATTATAATTTTTCAATTTCCTAACGCTAATTCTCAATTTAAGCTTTTAACTATTCAATCAAAAATTCCAATTCTCTAATTCTGGATTCAGCATTAGAAAGATTATTAGCTAATTTATTTAACTCTTAATCTTTTTCTGCTATAATACCCTCTGCTCTTTATAAATCAGATTCCAATCTTCTTATTATATCTTCCTATTCTTTTATGAAATTATCTTGCCCTGAATTATTATTTTTTAAATTAGAATTTTCATTTTCCAATTATCCATATTTATTTCTCCATGTATCAAGATCTGATTAATATTATCTCAATTAAGAATTCAAATCATTAATTTAAGATTCATAATTTCTTATAGCTGTATTGTACTTACCTTCTAAATCTCCGTATTTTAATTTCCAATCGTCTATTTCTCTTTACATCTAATCAATTATCTATCTTAATCTATTTATTTCATCCTCTAAATTTCTAACAACACCATTTAATCTGTCAATTTCACTTTAAGCTTATCTATACTAATTTTCAAGATTTGTATATTTTGATGTCCATTCATCAATAGTATTTCGTAATTCCGATTATAATTTATTTATCTCGTTTTCCCTGTCTCTCAATAAACCATTCAGTCTATCTGTCTCGCCTCCTGAAGAAGATTTATAATTCGAAAACTGAGATTCCAAAGTACTATATTTGTTTCTCCAATCATCTAGATCACGCTTATAACGTTCAATCTCTGAGTCACGATCTCTTAATTAATTTCTTAATGAATCCAAATCAGATTGATATTAAGCAATTTTAGAATCATAATCTCTACCCCTTGCCTCCCAATCTCTTAATTTAACTTAAAAATCAGATATCTAACTTTCATAATTCTTAATTTTCAGTATATATTCTTAAATCTATGCTTCTAATTCTTTAATTCTTTTATTCAACCTATCTACTTCTGAAGATGAGTTTCCTTTCAAATCCTATATTTACTTAAGATAATTCTCAATATCTAATTTCAATCTCTTTATCTCACTCTCATAATTTGACTTTTCTGTGTTCCATGATGACTTAAGATTACTTATTTCAGATGTGTATCTACTCTCTTATTCTTTTAATTATCTTTCCAAATCTTTAATTCTTTACTCAGCTTATTATAACTTACTAGCCAATGTGTTATCCACCTATCCCAACTTTGATTTATATTGATTTATTTCATCCTCTAAAGACTTTATTCTTACGTTTTGCTAATCAATTGTTGTCCTAATAATTAACTCATCTCTCTTACTTAAATTATTACACCTCAACATTGTATTTCTCCTAAAGTGTTGTGTACTCACTTTGCAATTTTGTGTAATTACTTTACAATTCATTTATTATAGTTCTTTGATCTGAATTCTCTCTCTGTAGTCTGTCTACTTCTAAAGCAAGTAAGAAGCAAACAACTTCAGGCTTCTCACCAAGCCATTTTCGTTCCTTTGATGGTGGAGGTACATTCACAACTTCTTACTAAGCCTTCACTCTTTAATATTATCAAATAATCAATACAGTATGGATTTACGCTAAGTGCTAGCTCTTTGAGGTACTTCAGCTGTACTGGTACTCGAATATTATGATGTGTTTGATGTTGTACCACCAATTCCAGAAGAGCGTACTGTAGATGATATGCTGGATGTATATCTTGATGAATAAGACATTAATAAAATATATTATGAGCTTGAATGTAAATTAAATTTATTGTAAAATTATTTCCCCTATAAAACTAGATATAATTACAAATCAAATCAAGTTAAGTGGTAAAAATTATAAAAAAAGAATATAAAATCTAAAATTCACTCCTATCTAGCAACAAAAATTAAAGGACCTTATTAAGTAAACTCTTTTTAAAAATTATAGCTATTTAAACTTGAGTTCCAAGAATAACATAATATAAAGTCAATAAGTTTAATTGCTGGGAAATTTAGAAAAGTATTCTTAAAAAACAAGATTTATAAAAGTTTAATAAAATATAAAGATATTTATTAATAGAAACGTACTTACTGATTAATTTTTGAGAGTCAACTATATTGCTGATAATATGTTTGATAAATGAAAAAGATAAGATAAATTAATGGATATTCTATTGAAAATTAGAAAGAAAAGGTTCGTGTTCTTAAATGGTAAATCTAGAATAATTGATGGGAGATCAGGATAAATAAAACAAGAATATATTATAAGAATTTGATAATGAACACTAAGATTTTTGAGGGAATATATTTTGAACTATCTCATTATTGAGATTAATTTCGATATTAAGATATTGACAAAGTTTATTTTATTTGTTTATTTCACTATTGTAATTCAAGGGTTACTTTTTCAAATGGATATTTGATTGGCTATTATTTATAAATTTTCTGTAAAGCCTATAAAACAATTGTTCCTAATTCTTTATCATTTCCTTCTCTCTTCTTTTTTCTTAGGGTTTACAATAGACCCCATAAACATCTTGGCTCGTTTGGATTTTTGGATAATACAAAACAATAATAATTCTTAGCCTAAGTGTAATTCTAATTGGAATAATTAATCTTTGATATAATCTTAATAATTGTTACTTCTGCTAATTTAACTGCTAAATGTAAATCTTGAGTATTAAGCAATAACACTTCTTCAAGACAAAATTAAGCTTTAGAGTAGTTCAAGTGTTCTAAATATATGTCTGATAATTCTAGCCATACTTCAGCATCATTAGGAAATGAAGTAATAAAATTATTCAATAAATTTATAGCCTATTCTAAATTACCTTATCTCTTAAACATAATTAAAATTTATTACTCTTAACAATGCTATTTTCCTTTTTCTTGTATTTTGATCCATTAAATTTTCAGATAACATCTTGTCATATACTACTGCTGCATCATCATCTTCTCCATTTGCTTCTAATAAATATCCTTACAATCTTTGCACTTTTTCAGATGTTGGGAATTTCTTTAACAATACTTTGAGTACTTACTATCATCTTAAATCATATTTTACATCGCCTGTATGAATCAATTACATATCTATTGATAAATAAAACAATTCTTAAAGAAGTACTAAATATTCTGAGCTAGATGTTCTGAATTATCTAATCAATTTATAAATCACAATTGAAAGACCATCTACAATTCGAATGTTCCCATTTTTCATTTTGTGGAACAAATGCTTCAAATTCTTCATACTTTCCAGCTATTCAATCACTAATTAATGTTCCTCCATTAATATATAATATAAATTATTTAATTAAATCAAATTGATTAAACATATTATTATTTTAGTATAATATCATCAGCATTAAATATATTTTGAATCTTCTTATACTACCCTCTTGAAATCCTCATACATTTATTCTAAGATTAAGATATCTACTGATTAAATAGCACAAAATTGTTATGTTTATCAATTAAATTTATTTATTTTCAAACTCCTGCTTTTTATTTCTAAACCATATTTATTCCACTATTACAACTTAAATCTATTTATTCATTTAATTTAATTTTTATAGAAAATTTTCCTTAAATCTACGAAAAAGACTTTGGAATTATGAAACAACTCTTTTATTAATAACTATTTAGATTCTTTATTTAATCTCCTTTGTTATTTGAGATCATTTAATATAAATGATAATTTGTGGAATTCAAAGTACATTTTCTATTAATTTTAATTAGGTCATTTCTTGTTATAGTAATGTCAATAATCTCATTTTCCATTTTATTTATTATTAGATCCTAAGTTCAAACTATTAAAATTTCAACAACTGATATCGAAATTTCAATAATTACCAGAGATTTCTGTTAGCTTGCAAATAACGATGATTATCAGAGTATTATAATTTTATACTATGTTCCAATATGGAATAAATTATCTTGATTTTCTTTAATTTCCTATGCTTGATAAGTCTTAAATTAAATTTAGATTAATTACAACGCTTATAAGATTAAAGATATTATCTATGCATGGTTCAAAAAACCCGAAGAATTATTTAATAAATGATTATAATTTAGGTTGAGAGATGTTGAAAAATTCTTCAATAATATTGTAATCAATTTTAGAAATAGTATTCTGTTATAAGAAAATTTTTTGTTAATTTCTTATAACAGTTTTGAAGAATATTTATCAATTTTTAATTAAAGTTTTGATGGATTCAAAGGTGTGATAACATCTTTAGTAAATTTAATCTAATTTAGGAATTAGTTTACAATTATCATTTTTAGTTTATATAAACAGAATTGGGTGATGATATTTATATTAGATAAATAAATTTTTACAGATGATGTTCTAGTTTATGTTTCTGTTGATGGTTAATGTAAATAAATAATGTAATATAAGATTAAACACGAATTATATAACATAGTGAAAAATGACAAAAAAAAGTGAATTGATAAATCATCTTTAATTGAATTATATTTTTGTTAATTTAAATAAAGATGATGAAAG